>CM064328.1:153345707-153490707 GCA_032595735.1 Pelochelys cantorii | reverse complement strand
TGTATGGGGGGAAGTGGGTTGGGCTTGTTGTTTAATGATTTGTCAGATTTTTTTCCTTGACTAAAAACTATTGCAACTTCTAGGTTTTATTTACTGGATCAGTATTGCATTGTTCTGTAATCCTGCTGGTTGGATGCCACGGGTATGCTCTGGTCTCTTTCTCTATTTTTAAGGTGGTATTTTTATCACATAATACTTTATGCTGCACTTTACTACCTAATCTAACTCGTTTTAAAACGGAGAATGATATGTTTATATGATGGGGTTGCCTGTGATAGCAGGGGACTGGATTTGATTCCTCCAAGAGGGCCCTTCCAGTCATATATTCCTATTAGGCCAGTACAGAATTCCAGTTTGAAAACTTTTCTTCCTAAGAATCTTGTATTTGATTGTAGTGCTGCTAATGAATGTTTCCTGTAAGCTGTGTGCTTGTGTGGCCAATCAGGAGAGAGTCAATGCCACCCAGCTGATTAGCAGGGTGCCCACATTCACACATGCCTTGATGCGCATAAAAATTTATTCCATACATGGATGGCAAAAATCCACACATAAATGGAAAATGATAACTTTCTTTAGTCTGCATATAATTACAGATGATAAAACTGATAACACCTTGCTATGACCCTCAGACATTTCAGTGGGAGTTAGGAACCAAGGTTCTTTTGAAAACTCCACTAGGTGCCTGTCAACATTTTTAGGCATTTAAATGCTTTCAAAAAAATACCTGCCCCTAAGTTACTTGCTCTCAGAAAGCTCTGAGGATATCTGCAGGAAAGCAGGGAACTAACTTTGGGTGGCTCAGAGCCTAGGCTCAGCCTCTGACCACTAGACCATCCTTCTTTTCTGAACATCTTTTCATGTTGAAATGGCAAGTTCACTCCTGCAAAAGCCCTTTTTGTGGGAGAGAGAAAAAATTCTTTGTCTTAAGTGGCACAACTTTTCTCTCTCCCCCACCCCTCGTTTTGGTGGTGGTGTGATTATTCTTCTTTAGGTCGTGTTCAAAATACAGCAGGGTATGAGTAATGCACAAAACATGTATGACAGAACAGATAGATACAGATTTCTCCTAAAAGAAATATAACCCAACTCATGCTGTTCTTCTAAGAACAGCAATACATCTACCATAGGCTGTGGTGCTTCCCATCAATTAAACCCCATCTCCAACCCTGACTGCACAGTGTTATTTAATTAAAATAAGTAGAAAACTATTAAAGCATGACTTAATCACTGGTACATTCAGAAATAACCACATATGTGCCCTATACTTCTATAGTATCTGTGAATACCTTGCCACAAAAGACCATGTTGTCTGAGGTTAAAGCAAGGATTGGGGTCCAAAGTCTCAATTACGCTAGTGCAAATCCACCATCATGCCACTGAATTCAGTCGTACAACTGAGAGTAGAATCTGACCCCGGGTTTCTTTTTCCAATACTTCCAAGGGAAATTCATTCAGAATATTTTTTTTTTAAATTGCCTAAGAGACTTAGGAGCCTGAGAAGATTTTTAAAAGTGCTGTAGGCTCTTAAGAGCCACTGAGTTTCATTGAGACCTAATCTCCAAAGTATCCAAGTTACTTTTGAAAATGGGATTTGGGATCCTAAATCACTTGAGTACTTCTGAAAATGTTCGTTTTATCTATCTATGAGCATACTATCACCGTAGTCTCTAAATTAAACTCTCTCTGCCTCAATTTCCCAGTTGAGAGGCAGCAGACAAGAGCTTGAGCATAGATCTGGCAATTGAGAGTTATGGCAATTGGCAGTTGGTTCACTGTGTGGCGATCTGAAAAACAGAGAATACTTTTCCATCATTGTAAAGTGCCTAGAGATTATGCCTAAAGATCCACTTCATTTGTGAGATCAATATGTACTCATCATGGTGCCCTATCTCACTGACCCTTACATATGTTAATGGTACCATTTCTGTTTGTGACTTGTTGATCCGGTGAAGGAACTTTGATATGTTATGTGTTTTTGCTGTTATAAGGTAGATATGGACCCGTACTAAAGCCCTGGCTTTGAACAGACTCAAGCTTGTGATCTTCACATTCACATCTCTGCATTCTAAGGACGCCCAGACACTTTTCAGAAGAAATTAAAAATAACCTCTTAAAGTTTCTGTCTTTTTCACAATTCCAGAGCTTTCATGACTCACTGTAGAGCATGGAGATGGGAGTTTGCTGGCACTTTTCCTTCAGGAACTCCTACCAAGACTGACATACCTTCATCTATGCTGGTTTGCCAGATCATTCATTTGATATCACGCTACTTTTCCGTCTTCAGTCGTCTATGTTTGATTTTGTTTGTTTTCAGTGCAGTAACATTTTGGAGCCCTGGTGTTTGCTGTACAGACACAGAACAAAAAGATAAGTTTCCTGCCTCAAGAGACATACACTTTAAGGATAAGACAAGAGACAATAGATGAATATAAACAGACTGGGGAAAACAGAAAAACAGTGAGACCGTACTGGACTGCGTTATTGACCGTGGTCTCAGCACATCAACAGCCTAATTGCTGTCAAGTTTTAGGTGGGCTTACTGGTTTAACTGAATTGGCTGGTTTAACTGAATTGGCTATTTTTAATTTATTCATGGACAAAATTATTTTATTCATTCTGTGTAACATCTTCATTGAGTGGTTGCTATGCATGATCGTGAAGCATGATTTGACATCTCCATTCCACACCTCTGGATGAGTGTTAAACACAAAGCAAAATTCTACACAGTGTTTCTCAAGCCTTCTCAAATTGTGGCATCTTAAATTCAAGCTGTCTCTTTTGGCCACCTCTCCTTTCAGTTTCTCACTCCTGATCTGGCCCCATCCCTATGAGCTTGGTTCTATGTAAAAACATATTATTAAGGTAACCAGATGGAAATCAGGTCACTTTAAGGCACTGAGTCTGGTTTCCAGGTTAGTTCTCCCCATTCTGAATCCATTTATTTCCTTGCTTTTAGTATATATAGCTTTACTAGGATTAAATCTCCTCTAGTTATTTGCCCCTATTACATATTGTAGCTTGCCTTTGCTCTCGATGACCAAATGACACATTGAGCAAGGGTAAGTTCAAATTCCTGCCAAATGCTTGTATTGCCTTTACATAAAACTTCCATTGATATGAAAGGGGATTTTGGGCAAACAACAAGGGTGAAAAATGCCTTCATGAACTTACTGACTTGGACTTTGTGTTTGCCTCTCAGGCAGGGCTTTGCAGCTCTCAAGTGTCCTAGTGCAGTGCTTCTCAACCAGGGGTATGCATAGCTCTGGGGATACACAGAGGTCTTCCCAGTGGTACATCAACTCATTTAGATATTTGTCTAGTTTTAGAGCAGGCTACATAAAAAGTACTAGCAAAATCAGTATAAACTAACATTTCATACACCCAATTACTTGTTTATACCCCTCTATGTAATCTATACCAAAATGTGGGTATATTTATATTCTAATTGATTTATTGTATATTTATGTGGTAAAAATGAGGAAGTAAGCAATTTTTCATCAATAATGTGCTGTGTCACTTTTGTATGTTTACGTCTGATTTTGTAAGCAAGTTGTTTTTAAATTAGGTGAACTTGGTGGTACACAAGACAAATCAGACTCCTGAAAGGGATATGGTAGGCTGGAAAGGTTGACAGCCACTGTCCCAGTAAGGTCTATTCAGCTGCAGCAATATAATCATACTTCCCTCCCTCTGCCTCTTTTCCCCAAGTCCCTGTTTCAATAAGGCCATGTCTAACTAGGAAATTATTTCAAAATTACTAAATTTGACTTAATAGCTCCTGATTTAACAAATTTGAATTAGTGTGTCCACACTACAGGGAAGCCTCAAAATTAGTCAGAGGCAGGCTCCATTAATATGGACATGCTACCTTGGCCTTAGAGCCCAAGGAAGCACTGGGGAGTAATTAGCTGGAATTACTCCGGAGAGTAATTATTTCAAAATAGCAGCACCGGAGTATCCACATTACTGTTATTTCAAAATTATTATTTTGAAATAAGCATTACTCCTGAAGAAAAGCAGGAGTACAGTTTTTGAATTCTGCGGCCCATTATTTCAAAATAACGGGCTTGGTAGTGTGGATGCTCTGCTTATAAATTTGACCTTGGGGGGGGGCGGTATTTCAAAATAAAGTCCTAGTGTAGATCGGGACATTCCACGAGGAGTAACAGTTAATCCGAACTAAGTCCTTAGTTCAGATTAACTTTAAACTGCCGCGTGTAGCCGCGGGCAGTTAGTTCAGACTAAGGGGGATTTAAAAATGGCAGCCGGACGGGAACATGTAAATAAAGCCCAGGATATTTAAATCCCGGGCTTCATTTGCAACTCCGGTTGCCTGATTTGCCTACCTAGCTTGAACTAACGAGCAAGTGTAGACATCCCCTTGGTCTCTAAGGTGCCACAGTTTAGTGCCAAAAAAAAGACTCCATAGGTTTCAGTGGACTTACTCCTAGTTTACACTAGTGTAGTCATTTTCAGAGTCAGGCTCACTGGGGATATATCTAGATGGTGGCACTATATTGAGTTACGTCTGCTATCCCAAAATAGCATTTTCTGCATCTTAGCAACAAGTCTGTTATTTTGAAATATATTCGAAATAACGGGCTTGCTATTCCGACATCCTGGTAAGCCTCATTCCACGAGGATTAAGGGACTTGTCAGAATAGTTGTCTATTTCAAAATTTGGTGCTATGTAGACAATGCCAAATTTCAAAATAAACTATCTCGAATTAAGCTATGCAATTTGTGTAGCTCAAGTTGTGTAGCTTATTTCGAGCTACATGGTGCTGTATAGACTTACCCAGGGTGTAAGTTGGTGTTAACTAAAATATTACAGGCAAATAGAAGGCATGAATTCAGAGTCAACACTGAACAGGGCTGGATTTACACCTTAAACTCTGCTTCTCAGAGCATCTTCTCCCACTTCCCGGCCCCTCCCCCTCCCCTCCCCGCCACAGCTGACCTTCGTGTTTTCTGTTAAAAATGAAACTTTTAACCCACTTTTGAACTTTTAGCTGTCCTTAGGCATGTGCCTACTATGCCTAATTGGATATCTAGCCCTGCCTCTGAATCTAGCCATCAAAAAATAAAGACATATATTAGCAAAGTAAAAAGAAAGAAACGTGATGATTTTACATCAGCCCAAATTAAAATTAATTCTAGAAGAATATATTTTGGCTAAAGATAAAATAAATCTCTTTAGATGGGATGTTTCGCATACAGATTTACCAAACAGTATTAATAACTAAAGTTCTTTCCATATGGATATACTCATTGGCTGCAAGTAAGAAGTTTTTTCCCCAAGTTACCTTTTTTTCTATTTGAAGCATGTCTTGTTTGAAAGGGATAATTGTGCCCAGCAGATCTTGTTTTTAATGCTTCTTATATATAGTGAAATACTGTAATTTAACAGCTTGCTGGGGGAACAAGAATTTGTTCCAGTTCCTGATTTAAATGTTTATGCTAATTGCTATTTATTGGCTCAGATGCAAATGATAGGTTGGCCAAAGTGAAATTTTATGACGAGCAAACTCCCCCCTTTTGTGCAAATTGAAAAAGTGAAACAAGAAGAGGATGAAATGAGCCGAAGATGGTCTTAATGGCTGCTTTTTAATGGGGAAGATAAAATTAAGACTGATTTACGTGGCCAACTCCCCTGTTTTCTCTTATCAGCTCATTTGGCAGGAAAAATGGAAAAGTAATTGTTCCTCTTTCAATGTGGGCCTCAAACCATTATTTATTGGCTGAAATTAATCGCTGTTTATCCTTCATTCACGTGGAAACCGCTCTATCAGCATTATGAACCTCAGCAACTCTACTAGTCCCTTGCAATTTACCCGACAGCAAGCACAGATCCTGATGAGCCGTGCCTTAATTTTCTGGGCTGTGGGAGTTAATGAAGACTCCTTTCTTAGGTGGACATATTTGTATTTCTACAACATTAATAACAAAGACCCACACTTTCTCTTCTGCAGCATGTAAACTTTTTTTCTTATGTAAAAAAAAAAAGACTGCCCATAAAAATGGACAGAGATGAAACAGAGGGGGGACTAGCACCATTTTGTTGCAAAAAACCATGAGCTGGACATTTAAGGCAGGTGATTCTTTGATTCCCTAAAGAGGATATTTCTCTGTAATGAAGTGAACAGTGCGCTTGGATTGCTTTATAGCTGAGCCGTGTTTTTATTTATCCTTTTTTCTCCTTATGCTTTATCCTCATTGTATCCACCTTCCAGCCTGGTGGGTTCATTGTACCGGCTGCCTGTGCATTTTATGCCAAAAGGGAACTATGCAGCTGGGACATCTACAGCTGCATCTTATCTAATTCTGCCTAAGGGGACCAGTTGGTGCTGGCAACCTGCACACCAGACGGAAGCCTTTCCCTGCTCCTTTCTTAGATGGTGCAAAGCATCACTGCAGCATTGCTTTTCATACAGCCAGGAGGGGAGTCAAATGCCTGCTTCTCTTCTGTTTTTCTTCCCTGACCCGGAATGCCCTTGGAAATGAGATGTTTGATCTCATTAGAAGTTTCTAGGTTAAAATATCAGAAACAATAATAAAAAATTTCACATAGTGATAAAAAACAGGAATAAAGAGAACATGGGAACATGGAAATGTCATACTGGATTAGACCCATGGCCTATTTGCCTAATATTCTGTCTCTAACAGTGGCCAATACCAGATGCTTCAGAGGTAGGTGTAAAAACCCTGCAATAGGCTGCTGTGGGGTAATCTCACAACCCTGTTAGGTTTCATCCTGATTTCTAATAGTTAGAGATGGACTTGAGCCCTAAAATGTGAGGTTTAAGAGGTTTAAAAGAGTGGTAAGAAGAAGCAATATGGGTTGTAGTGCACTGTACTGAAGCCCCCCCCCCCATGTTTTAGATCCCACTTCAGAAAAATTCTTCTGCACATGCTTAAATCCATCCATGTTCAGAAGAAATACTGTTCCCCTTGCTTTAAATGCAAGCGTAAAGTATATGTTTAACCACCTGCTCTGAACAGAGACGATTTCCTTAATCAGGACCATCTTGATTAATTATAGGAGATATTTCTGTTATCTTTTTTAATTAATGTTATGAGAGAGGAAGCTGGGCAATCTAAGGGTATGTTTACACTGCAGTTTTTTCAGAAAAACCTCCAGTTATGTCCACACTGCAATCGTGTTCATTCGAAAAAAAATCGAAAGAACAGAGGATTTTTTTCTGACTTTAGCAAACCCCTTTCTATGAGGAAGAACACCTTTTCTGAAAGAGCTCTTTCAGAAAAAGACATGTGTGGATGGGGAAGAGGAAGTTCTTTTGAAAGAAGAGGAAAGAGGAAAAAAGCACAAGTGCCCTGGTGGCCACTCCATCCATAGTAAACACAGTTTAAATGTGAGATAGTGTTCAATCAATGTGGACGCTATCTTTCAAAAAAGCAGAATGCTTTTTCAATGCACTTTTTCGGTGTAGATGCTCTCTTTCAGAAGAAGTTTTTCCGGAAGATACCCTGAGTGTCCTGTGGCTTTGATTTTCAACTTCAGCTCTGCTTCGCTCTAACCTGCTGATCTGGCCACTCCCAGGGCTTTGACCATTAGACCCAACCATCATATCCTAGTCGATCGTGATTTTTTTATTTGTAGCAGAAATTTATTCTGTCCTGTCAAGCATAATGAATTTCAAAGAAGGCTAAAGGTATGTTCCTTCTCCACACAATAGCCATAACATTAGTTTTCAGCATTGGCGTATGTGGTGAGTTCATGTACCAGAGGGCTTCTCACGCCAAGCAGCAGAGTGCTTTACTGACTGCGCTGACACCAGAGAATTGTAACTTTAAGCCTAAGAAATATGGCAAACAACAAATCTGTTTAACTTTACTTCGACTTTGCCAGCTTTTCAGCTATGTCATTAAATTTGACAAAGTTGAAGTTAGCTGAGGATCCAGAATTTTTTCAGTAGTAAAAAGCTTTTTTAAATATTATTTTTATGATTAAAATGTTAAAATGATATAAGATTGTTCTTAGCCATTTAAGATTATTCTCATTAGTTTTCATAATTATTAGAGTCCACTTAAGTAATTTATAGGTGGGCCTTTAATGCAGCTATCCCAGTAATTGAATCCTCTTTGGCCTTGCTGACCATAGTGCTTTTCACCTAAATTTCATAATTGATAGTGAATACACTCTGATGTCACAGGTCTTGGGAGATGACTGGGAATTGAGGGGAGGCAGAGGTTTCTTTTTTGAAAAATATTTCAGTGAGGTGCCTGCTGTTTGAGAATTATATGTAGATTAATTCAAAGGTGGGAATCCTGTGGGGAAGAGGTCACACCAAAATTCAACAATCACGGCCTTTAGATTTGCAAGGGCAATGCCAGGCATTCCTGAGAGAAGTTACTTAGGGTATGTCTACACTAGCCCCCTAGTTCGAACTAGGGAGCCTAATGAGGGTGACCGAAATTGCAAATGAAGCACGGGATTTAAATATCCCGTGCTTCATTAGCATGTTCCCGGGCGGTCGCCATTTTGGAAATTGACTAGCCCGGAATAACTGCCTGCATCTACACACGGCAATGAAACGGGAGTTCGAAGTAAAGCCCTAACTTGAATTAGCTGTTATTCCTCCTGGAATGAGGTTTAACAGCTAATTCAAATTAAGGGCTTTACTTCAAACTCCCGTTTCACTGCCGCATGTAGACGCAGGCAGTTATTCTGGGCTAGTCAATTTCCAAAATGGCGACCGCCCGGGAACATGCTAATGAAGCATGGGATATTTAAAACCCGTGCTTCATTTGCAATTTCAGTCACCCTCATTAGCCTCCCTAGTTCGAACTAGGGGGCTAGTGTAGACATACCCTAAGAGACTAAAAATGGTTGCAGTGCTTCTAGATGTTGCTTTTCTCCTCTGCTACTGCTTTGTCTGGAGGCTCTGGCCTAGGTCACATCCTTTCTTCATGCAGATCTACTCTGTATACATTGTACCCTCCTGCCTCATTAGGTCAGAAAAGACAATCTAGCATATCTAGTATTATCTTCTCCCTGGGGTCCCAGGAATAGCCACAGCCCCAGGCAGTTCCTGGTAGTATATCTCAAGTACAGCCATGTGCCCAGTGAGCAAAGGTACATGAGTAACTCTTTGTGATGGGATAGACCAGGCCTTGAGGCCCCCCGCTGAAGGCTTTGTGGTCCTGCCACACCACCCCAAAAAAGCAATAGAAAAGTATTCCGAGCAGTCTAGAGTGGCTGCAACAGAAGCAGCCAATCAGTAGCTAGGAAGACCGGATAAAAGGAGCTACAGGCAGAGAGTCCAGTGCCTTTAGAGACTTCAAGCTGTGAAGATGGGGTGATTGGCAGGCTAAGAGAGGGGCAGCACCATGGACAGCTCCATGTGGAGAGCTTAGTGAGATTGAACTATGATGGGACTTTGAGATAAACCCCTGAGGTAAGGGAGAGGAAGCTGTCTCCAGGCGGGGAACGCCTGGGGACACCACTCTCTACCCAAGTGGAGAACAGACTGAGGGAGTGGATTCAGAGACACTATACAGAGGGCACCAAGATGGGCCCTTGTTAGATGTATACCCCAGAAGGGGGTGAGATTTCACAAAGGTGTGTGACTCGGCTGGAGTTGCCAAAGAGGCTTTTGGAACAGCAGAGTGAGTAAGCACATGCACTCAGCCAGAAAGGGTGCTCATGCTAGGTGAGCACCACCCTGTTACACTCCTAAAATCTATTTTGGCTAGGAATTCGGGGGCCTGATTTTTCCACTGCCTTGTACCTGGAAAGTCATTTGCACCCATGCAAAGCTAGTACAAAATGGGTATAAAACACCATAGGGCAAATGCTTGTCAAGTGTAAATTGGCACAACTCTATTGATTTTTAGTGGAGCTATGCTTGAGTACACCAAGACAGAATGTGGCCCTAACCATTCTGATGTGGTAGCAATTTGTCACCTGTGCAAAATGGGTGTAATGACTATGAATGGTCCAAAGCAGTGCAAAATCAGACACTTATGCATCAGCTGGGCAAGTCACTTCACCTCTGCTTACCAATCTATAAAGAGTGCAATAATATCTACCTCATGGGATAGAGGGGTAATTAATATAGCACTCTGAGAGCCATAGAAGCTAATTTCCTAAGCCTTTGGACTGTGCATACTCTGTGTATATTATGTTTGGGAAGTTGTTCCCTGCTCTGATGAAGTGGGAAGTTCCAGAATTGGTGGTAAACCAGTTTGTCCATTTCCCAGGAGTTAAACTGTTGAAAAATGTGATCAGCCTAGAAAATATCTTTCTATTTTTGGGCTGCTGCCCTTATAGAGATTGTGGGTAAGTTAATGTGGTAGCACAGGGGAATAAAAGGGAGTCAGAAGATTTGAGTCACCATCTCCCTCCTGCACAGCCTGTTATTGGTGGCAAAGGTACAACTGATCCCAAGTAATGGGTTGATTCTCATTTGTCTGTACAGATTTACATCTGTGAAACCCCAGTGAGCCTGATCCCTCAGATCTCTCTAGGCACCTGACATTGTTAGGAGCTATACCCTGATCTAAGATCGCATGTGAATCTAGTTACCACCTTTAGAGTCAACAGGTTCTTTGTCCCAGGATCAGGCCCCGTATTCAATTATTTTATGGTCGGGAGCCCTGATGTGCATCGTTGCAACACTCACACTATAGAAACTCTAATACATATTTACAAATAGAGTTTATTAATACAATTAGCACAGTCACAAATACTCCAATTTCATAAGATGGATAGGGAATGTACATTCATGTTTCCATACCATAATCTGAGGTGTTAGCTATCATCTTCCTCATTAGCTTTGCCTTCCCTATCATCACCAGAGGCCATCATTCTGGCTCCTTCCATGGACTACATCTTCTCCCACCCCCAGGCTGGGATGCCACTTTTATACTATGTTACGCTGATGTTGTTACATTTAATGCATAGTCAGTAGGGGATCTTTCCTTTTTCCTTATTTGTATTTTCTCACCTTACTAATGGTGAAATGTCTTTTTCCAATAGGTCAGTATATGACTGATCTCAACTTAGTATCATATGTGTCGATTTGTCACCATGAACCTTTTGTGGTTGTCTATCACAGTGATAACAGGGATTATTTCTGTCCTACTTGGTTATTTGGTCTGGTCTCAACTGGTTATTTTGGATTTTTCTACGTAATGATGTACCTGCTACGTTTGAGGGCATTCTTGGAAGTGCTATACCATGGAAAGTCCTTCGATCTTAGCACCCCCTATCTAGGTGAAAGGTCCTGAACATATGTGAGCTAACTGTGTTATTTGGGTGAAAGGTTCCTGTAATGGGGGCTGCCTGCTTGTGCGCGCCCCTCTGTGGCCAAGGGGTGCCCCGTAAGCTTGTTGCCTGGCCATCTAGCATTTTCCTTGCTCCCTGGGTCACTTCCCCTGAATGTCACCCTGTCTGGTCCTCTTCAAGGTTCTGCGGCTAGGATCTCACTAGCCCTGTCCATGGTGCTATCCGTTCTTGTATTCCATTCTTGTGGCCAGTCACTGGACCTGGGCCTCACCCTGGTCTAAGTTCAGCTTGCACTAGGAGCTGTTCGTAGTGCTGCTGGTCTCCTAGTCAGTATATAGAACTGCCTGTGTCGAGCTCCTGTGAGAAAATGTCAGGCCCTAGCCCAGCAGCTTCTTTTATACTGGTCTGCTTGGTCCTGATTGGCTGCCGCGGAGACAGCCACCCTATCCTGCCTAGAGGACCTCTCTTCTGCTTTTCGCTAGGATGGGGTGTGGAAAGGTCTCTGGCCTCCTGTAAGGGGTGTCGGGGCTTAGTCCACCCCATCACAGTCCCAGACAAAATCCCTCTGTAGGTGGATCATCAGGCATCAGGGTAAGTGCAGGGACAGTTTAGAGCAGCCTCCCCGACAACAATAGCCACTTCACCTCCTTTCCCCTTGTTACATCATCTATGTGAAGGGTTGGGGCAGGGCCAGTGTACAGCTTGCTCTACTTCACCTGCTTTCAGTCTTCTTCCCTGCTCCCATCATAGAGGTCATGGACAGAGTTGTGCAAAGAGGTTTAGCAGATGCCATGATCTAGCCCATTGTATTAAATGCAGCTACTCCTGATTTACATCCATGGAGTGAGATCAGAATCTGACCGTGTCTGAGAATATTCAGTGCAATGCAAATCAGAAAGCCCCAACTGGTTATTAAACTGGCTACATGGAAGTTAATTGTAATGCCAGAATTCTCTAGTGTAGACAAGATACTGGAGATGTTTGTGAATGCAGTGGCAGTTTAAAGCTGGTTTTCTGATGTCTTGAAGAAGGGAGCAATTCAGAATTCCAGTCTATGTGGATGAGGGATTTAGCAGGAGTCCACTGAGGGACAGGGAACAAGGATCAAGAGGTTTTCTGGGGAAGAATCCCTTTGGAAGAAAGAAAAGAATTCTGCATGAAAAGGCCCAAGGGTTTAATGGAGTGAGGCTTAATATAATCTAGATATCTACCCCTGAATGGAGTCACTTTCAATGGTTTTCTTTGTTCACCCCTTGTATATATTAGTACACTACTCTACAATAATGATCCAAAACACTGCAGTTTATCATAGTGCTACTGATCCATCCTCAGTGATTGCTGTAGACTTCATCAGGATTATTTAAAAGAACATAAAAACAGCCATACAGGATCAGACCAAAGGTCCATCTAGCAGCCCACTATCCTGTCTGCCAACAGTGGCCAATACCATATGCCCCAGAGGGAGGGATCACAACAGGTAATCCTCATGTGATCCCTCTCCTGTCACCCATTTTCAGACAAACAGAGGCTAGGGACACCATTCCTACCCACCCTGGCTAATAGCCCTCAATGGATCTAACCTCCATGAATCTATCTAGCTCTTTCTTGAACCCTGTTTAAAGAACTCAGAAGTAATTTGTTCTGAGTTTACTAAAGCAGGGAGTAGCTCTTGAAGGGTATAAATAATAATAATAATACAGTAATAACAGATTCTTTCCAGAAATAACCCTGGAACTCTTGACTGAAATTTACTACCAGACATGACTATAAGCTTTGCAACAGAAAAATCATGCTGCCTTAAAACACAGGGAAACAGGCAAAAGGGAATCCCATGCTTTACTTGAGTAAGTGTTGCAGAATCAGCAGAGGCCAATCTCTGTCAAGGATCAGTCAAGAGTGGAATCATTCATTGTATTTGAAATCCCTGTCATCAGCTTGCAAATGCTTTCAACCTTGGGAGCTTTCTGCTGAGAGATCTTTTTTAATTTTATTTTTCTACCAGGACATTTTAGATTTGTAACATTATTTACATAAGATTTAGATTACTTACTGTTCCCAAAATATTAAAATCCTATTTGGAAATAAGAACATAGGAATGGCCATACTGGGTCAGCCCAAAGGTCCAACTACCCCAGTATTCTGTCTGTCAACAGTGGCCAATACCAGATGCCTAGAGGGAGGGAATACAAGAGGTAATCCTGATGTGATCCCTCTCCTGTCATCCATGTCCAGCCTCTGACAAACAGAGGCTAGGGACACCACTCCTACCCATCCTGGCTAATAGCCATTGATGGACCTAATCTCCATAAATGTATCTAGTTCTTTTTTGAACCCTGTTAAAGTCCTGGTCTTCACAACATCCTCTGGCAAGGAGTTCCACAGATTGACTGTGCACTGAGTGAAGAAAACCTTCCTTTTGTTTGTTTAAAACCTGCTACCTATTAATTTCATTTTGTGACCCCTAGTTCTTATATTGTGGAAATAAGTACATAATTTTTCCTTATTCACTTTTCCCACACCAGTCATGATTTTATAGACCTCTATCATATCCCCCCTTAGTCTCCTCTTTTCTAAAATGAAAAATCCCAGTCTTTTAATCTCTTTTCATATGGGACCCATTCAAACCCCTAATAATTTTTGTTGCCCTTTACTGAACCTTTTCCACTGCCAATATATCTTTTTTGAGATGAGGCGACTACATCTGTTTGCAGTATTCAAGATGTGAGCGTACCATAATTTTATACAGAGGCAATAAGGTATCCTCTGTCTTATTCTCTATCCCTTTTTTAATGATTCCTAACATTCTGTTTGCTTTTTTCACTGTCACTGCACATTGAGTGTATGTTTTCAGAGAGCTATCCACAATGACTCTAAGATCCCTCTCTTGAGTCCTTATAGCTACATTAGTGCCCATCATTTTGTATGAATACTTGGGATATGTTTTCCAATGTGCATTACTTTGCATTTATAAACATTAAATTTCATTTGCCATTTTGTTGCCCAATCACTTAGTTTGGTGAGATCTTTTTGAAGCTCTTCACAATCTGGTTTGGTCTTAACTATCTTGAGCAGCTTAGTATCATCTGCAAATTTTGCCACCTTGCCATTTACCCCTTTCTCCACATCATTTATAAATAGGTTGAATGGGATTGGTCCCAGTATGGACCTTTGGGGTAACCACTAGTTACCTCTCTTCATTCTGAAAACTTGCCATTTATTCCTTCCCTTTGTTTCCTGTCTTTTAACGAGCTACCAATCTATGAGAGAACCTTCCCTCTTATCCCATGACAACTTACTTTACTTAAAAGCCTTTGGTGAGGGACCTTGTCAAAGGCTTTCTGGAATTCTAAGTACACTATGTCCACTGGATCCCCGTTGTCCACATGTTTGTTGACCCCTTCAAAGAACTCTAATAGATTAGTAAGACATGATTTCCCTTTACAGAAACCATGTTGACTTTTGCCCAACAAATTATGTTTATCTATGTGTCTGACAATTTTATTCATTACTATAGTTTCAACTACTTTGCCCGGTACTAATGTTAGACCTACCAGTCTGTAATTACCAGGATCCCCTCTAGAGCTCTTTTTAAATATCGGTGTCACATTAGCTATCTTTTGGTCATTTGGTACAGAAGCTGATTTAAAAGATAGGTTACAAACCACCGTTAATAGTTCCACACTTTCACATTTGAGTTCTTTCAGAACTCTTGGGTGAATGCCATCTGGTCCCGGTGACTTGTTACTGTTAAGTTTATTAATTTGTTCCAAAACCTCCTCTAATGACACCTCAATCTGGGACATTGCTCAGATTTGTCACCTAAAAAGTATGGCTCAGGTTTGGGAATCTCCCTCACCTTTTCAGCCATGAAAACTGAAGCAAAGAACTCATTTTGTTTCTCTGCAACAACCTTGCTGTCTTTGAGTGCTCCTTTAGCATCTCGATTGTCCAAGTGCCCCACTGGTTGTTTAGCCGGCTTCCTGCTTCTGATGTACTTAAACAAAATTTGCTATTACTTTTTGAGTTTTTGTCTAGCTGTTCTTCAAACTCCTTTTTTGCTTTTCTTTTACACTTAATTTGACAGTTTATACTCCTTTGTATTTTTCTCTCTAGGATTTAACTCCACTTTTTAAATTACACCTTTTTATCTCTCACTGCTTCTTTTACTTGGTTTTTAAGCTATGGTGGCACTTTTTTGGTCTTCTTACTGTGTTCTTTAATTTGGGGTATACATTTAAGTTGGGCCTCTATTATGGTGTCTTTGAAACGTTTCCATGTAGCTTGCAGGGATTTTATTTTTGGCATTGTACCTTTTAATTTCTGTTATACTAACCTCCTCATTTTTGTGTAGTTCCCCCTTCTGAAATTAAATGCCATAGTTTTGGGTTGCTGAGGTGTTTTTTTCACCACAGGGATGTTGAATTTTATTACATTATAGTCACTGTTTCCAAGTGGTCCATTTATATTTACCTCTTGGACTAGATCCTGCACTCCACTTAGGACTAAATCAAGAATTGCCTCTCATCTTGTGGGTTCCAGAACCAGCTGTTCCAAGAAGCAGTCATTTAAGGTATCAAGAAATGTTATCTGCATCCTGTCCTGAGGTGATGTGTGCCCAGTCAATATGGGGATAGTTGAAATCCCCCACTATTACTGAGTTTTTTAGTTTGATAGACTCTCTAATCTCCCTTAACATTTCATAGTCACTATCACTGTGCTGGTCAGGTGGTCAATAATATATCCCTGCTGCTGTACTCTTATTATTAGAACATGGAATAACTAGCCATAGAGATTCTATGGAATATTTTGGTTCATTTAAGATTTTTACTTTATTTGATTGTACATTTTCTTTCATATATAGGGCTACTCCCTACCAGCATGACCTGTTCTGTCCTTCTGATATATTTTCTACCTTGGTATGACTGTGTCCCATTGATTGTCCTCATTCTACCAAGTTTCTGTGATGCCTATTATATCAATATCGTCCTTTAATACAAGGCACTCTAGTTCACTCATCTTATTAGTTAGACTTCTAGTATTTGTGTATAAGCACTTTAAAAATTTGTCACTATTTATCTGTCTGCCATTTCCTGATGTGTTAGACTCTTTTTCATTTGATTGTTTCTCGTCTAATCTTACCTGTACTTTAACATCTACTATCCTCGCCTCCTTACTAGAATATAGAGAGTGTCTATTAATAGACCCTCCCCTAAGAGATGTCTCCATCCAATCCATACACTCCTTCACACCTGTCGGCTTTTAACCTGCCCTTAGTTTAAAAACTGCTCTATGATATTTTTAATGTTAAGTGCTAGCATTTGGTTCCATTTTGGGTTAGTTGGAGCCCATCTTTCCTTTATAGGCTCCCTCTTTCCCAAAAGTTTCCCTAGTTCCTAATAAATCTAAACCCCTCCTCTCTACACCATCATCTCATCCACACAATGAAACTCAAATTCTGCCTGCCTACTTGGCCCTGTGCGTGGAACTGGAAGCATTTCAGAGAATGCTACCATAGAGATCCAGGATTTCAGTCTCTTTCCTACCAGCCTAAATTTGGCCTCCAGAACCTTTCTCCTCCCCTTCCCCATGGCATTGGTGCCTACATGTACCATGACCTCTGGCTCCTCCCCAGCACTACACACAGGGCTATCTAGATGTCTTGAGAGATCTGCAATCTTTGCACCAGGCAGGCATGTCACCATATGGTTCTCCTGGTCATTGCAAATACAGCTATCTATATTTCTAATGATCAAATCCCCTATTACTAACACCTGCCTTTTCCTAATGTCTGGAGTTCCCTCCCCCGGAAAGGTATTCTCAGTGCGAGTGGATACCACAACATCATTTGGAAGGAGGGTCCCAACTAAAATAAAATAAAAATAAAAGACATTGATGATAATTCCTTAATGTTAAATGTGGATTCCCTGGATATAAGGGATCCACTTGCCAGTCTGCATTTTTCAACTTTCAGAGTAAAAAATGCATAATAATAAATTGTAAGCAAACTGAGAGATAGCAGATTCTGTAGCTTGTCACACCTTCTTAACATGGCTGTGTAGGTTAGCAAATAAAAGCTTTCAATTAGTAAATTAGCTTTATTCAATATCACAATACATGCTTTTATCATAAAGATAAGAATCTTAGCAATTTTATAAAGTTATGAATTAATTACATTTCATTACTTGAATATGATCTGATGTTCACAAGGGCACAGGAAATAAAAGACACAATGTATGATCTCATGCACTTGGGATGGAAGAATCCCAAGCATTGTTACAGGCTGGGGAAGAACTGGCTAAGTAGCAGTTCTGCAGAAAAGGACCCGGGGAGTACAGTGGATAAGAAGCTGGATATGAGTCAACAGTGTGCCCTTGTAGCCAAGAAGGCTAATGGCATATTAGGTTGCATTAGGAGGAGCATTGCCAGCAGATCTTGAGAAGTGATTATTCCCCTTTATTCAGCTCTGGTGAGGCCACATCTGGAGTACTGTGTCCAGTTCTGGGCCCCCCATTATAGAAAGGATGTGGACACATTGGAGTGGGTCCAGCGGAGGGCGACCAAAATTATTAGGGGGTTGGAGCTCATGACCTATGGGGAGAGACTGAAGGATTTGGGTTTGTTTAGTCTGCAGAAGAGAAGAGTGAGGGGGATTTGATAGCAGCCTTCAACTTCCTGAAGGGAGGTTCCAAAGACAATGGGGAAGGCTGTTCACAGTAGTGACAAACGGCAGAACAAGGAGCAATGGTCTCAAGTTACAGTGGAGGAGGTCTAGGTTTGATATTAGGAAAAACTATTTTCCTAGGAGGGTGGTGAAGCACTGGAATGGGTTTCCTAGGGAGATGGTGGAATCTCCATCCCTAGAGATTTTTAAGTCTCATCTTGACAAAGCCCTGGCTGGGTTGATTTAGTTGGGATTGGTCCTGCCTTGGGCAGGGGGATGGACTTGATGACCTCCTGAGGTCTCTTCCAGCTCTATGATTCTATGATCTCACCTGCTTGACTTCTGGCGGAAGCCCACTATAGCTAGAAAATGCAGCGTTAAGTGCCCTAAAATTCTGGAACGTTTACGTCTGCTGTTTTGGTTATGGGCCATGTTTAATACTGAATTTGTATATGGTTTGAACATGACATACATTATGCCTTTCCTGTAGAACTTCTAAATTATAAACTGGTATTAAAATTCTTAGCAGCTGTTTCAACCAGCTCAGACTAAATCAAGGCCAGGTATATTTGGGATTCCAAAAGAAAGGGTTTCAGAGAGCTTATGGGTATTAGATTCCTTTTTGCCCTTTTGTTTTCTACCTGTACAGTTTCCCAATCTGACCCTCTATTTTCGTTACAGGTAAGTATGCACAAACAGGCATTTAAATACATGTGCATAGCTCACATTTATATAAGCAGAAAGGGTACTTGCGTTTAAAAATGTCTGCTTCTTTGTGCACGTTCCCATTTTTCATGTGAAAATATGGGGTTAGCGTATATGACTGCTTATTTGTTTGTGAATGTGTATTGTGATTCAATGTTTAAAACAAACAAACAAACCAAGAACCTCTTTTCTCGGGTTCCCTTCACTGAACATCTGATTTGAGTAGATTGGAGCTATGGTATAACAGAAAATTTCAATGCTGCAGCAGGTACAGTAATACCTTGCTCATCATAAAGATCTCCATGGCAGAGAGAAACATGACAGCCACTACAAATATTATTTATTCTTAGCACTGAAGAGGTCAAATGTCTTTTTGATGGGGCAAAATGTAACATCGATTACTGAAGAGTTGCTCTTAAGTGCATGTAAAGCATAGTCAAGCTCAAATGAATATCTTTTATGATTAAATAATAGTCAAAAATAAGCAACATGCTGCCTACAAGTTCAGAGAACCTATCCACAGGATAATGCACTGCCCATTAAAACAGTATGCGACATTCAGAGACAAGTGGGGCATTGCCAAACAACAAATTCTGAAGGCCGACAAATCAGTTTAAATGTTATTGCTCTTTAAACAGGCAAGGAAGGCAACATGCAAGGAACATGCAGCCTATGTTAATATTGCCAGTGAACCCTTAGATTTGATCCAAAATGTCTTCAAAAGTGCCAAGTAAAAATAAGCTGGGAGCGCTGGTGGGCAGACATGAGTTGTTACAATAGATAAATTAGATAAAGTTTGTTTGGTGATTTAAATTGATTTTCTCAGTCCTAAAGTTTTTACTCTACATGTTGATCCCCAAAACCCGGATACTGCTGGCAGCAAGGACTTTGGGTAGCTCCTGCAGCATTGCACATTTTTAGCTTAACAGTAATGGGGTAGTATGTACTATAATTTCACATGGCTGGTCTAATCCATCCCCTCCAAACTGTTTGAGTCTTAGGTTGGTGTGTCTGCCTGCTTCCTCCCTCAGTTAAACATGCTAGTACAGCTCTTTGTTTTGCTAGTGACTTCATTTCTACATTGGATGGAAAATGGAGGCAGGCTCCCATGAGACTTGGAGTTGTCCTTGAATAGCACGAAGTGAATATAGGTAACTCTGGGCTTGCAAAGCTTTCCTTTTTTAATTGTCTTCCAATATATGAAAAATGTCTGTGCATATTTAAAATCCATCATCCATTGCAAAACTAATGGGAGCAGGACCCATGGTGGTAAAGCGTCCATTGCAAGTGATCTTGAATGGGGTTGATACAAGGTTGCAATGACTTATGAAAATAAATGCACTACGTGTGAAAATACTATATTTTAAGAACTAAATATATAAACTTTATATAGAACAGTTACATGGGGACAAAGTTCACTGAATAATTTTTTTCCAGGTGATAAATCAATTTCTGCATCTCTGCATGAACCTCCTATGTGTGCAGACACTGAAAGATAATCACATTCATTTTTATGTGAAGTTTGGTTTTTAGTAGGGGTTTTTTTTCTGTAGTGATTACAGTCGCATGCCATTGATAGGCCTATAATGTTGGTATCTGGAGCATACACAGAACTGGTAGCCAAATAAAAAGGAAGTTTTCTCTCTTTGAACAAAAAGTTGGCTTTGGCAGTTCTGTTATCCAGTGGGCCGTGCATTTAAAAAGCTAGCCTGAACTTAATATATTGATGATAGAAGACTGATTTTATTATTGTTGCCAATAGCTCCAAATTTGGGAGCCTAATATTTGATATGTAAATCCACATTTATGTAGCTAAATAAGGGGTTTGATTTTCATGCCCTTTTGGTTTTCTCTGATGATATCTTGTGTCGGACAAGAGCCCTCCTCCTTGTGTTATGCTTTGTTGGCAGGAGGAAATGCTATCCCTGTAGCATTGTGATCAGATTTGCTATGGATTTTACTGCATTTAGCATTACTGCTTTGGAGGGACTTATTAAATTTGAGTAATGTTAATCAGAAGATAACTTTGTGGACATGAGTTAAACAGAAGTTATAGTTGTCAAAAAGAAATTAAAAAATCATGCAGAAATGACTCCAGAATCCCATGTAAAAATGCATGTTATTTTGATGTGATACTTTATTTTGAATTAATTATTTTCATTTTAAGCCAAATCCTGAGAGATAATGAGCCACCTATTTAACTGAGATTAGTTGTGTAATGATTTTTATATGTGGGAGCTCAGCATTTCTCAGGTTTTGGAACTGTAAACACTCATTTATCTGAAAGATGAAATGAATATAAGTGGCACTACCTTTAATATAATTAGGGTTAGGAGTAAAGTAACTAGAGCATTTAGAAAATAAACATCCTCTAGTGGCTTAAGCAGAGGGCTGGGAGCCATGAATTGTGTCCTACATCTAACTATTCCCTTGACTTGCTGGGAGTCAGTTAATTTCTTAGGGTACATCTACACAGCAGATTTATTTTGGAATAACTGACGTTATTCCAAAATAACAAAAATGTGCATCTATACTACAAGCCTTTATTCTGAAATACTGTCAAACTGGAGGACTTCTTACTCCGACTTCTGTAGCCCTCATTTTACGAGGAGTAACAGAAGTCGAAGGAAGTGTATTCTTCTTTCGACTTCCTGCTGTGTAGACAGCACCAAAGCCGAGTTAAGCTATTTTGACTTAAGCTACGCAACTGATGTTGCTGAAGTTGCGTAGCTTAATTCAACTTTAGCCCTGCTGTGAATACATACCCTTAGGGTCTCCTTTTTTCTTTTTGTATGGGACTCACTCCCTGGCACCTAAACCTACTTCTTAGTAGAGTGGGGTGAAATTTTTGGGATGAAGTTTTATTTGACTGAATGCTTTGCAAATTCATGTTGAGTTCACCAAACTGTTTCTGTTTGGGGAAAAAAAAATGTTAAAATGTTGTTTTTTAGATGTTTAGATTTCAAATGAATTTTTTATTTTGAAATTTACTTTGGTTTCATTTTTTTAAATTGTTAAAAGTTGAACGTGAAATATTTACTTTTAGACTGACTTCTTCAGTTCACTGAAAAATTCAGACAGATCCAAGCTTTTTCTGTTACTTTTAAATATGCTTTTAAGGTTGCTAAGGGAAGGTGAGATAAGTTGACAGTACACCTCTTTTAGCATCCTTCCTCAAGACCTATCCTAGGAGATGCTTTTGTGACTACAGTGGGCTTTGAAGGTGCCCACTATCTTTCAAGATCAGGTTGTTAGCAAATCATACAATCCAGCAGTCAAACCTGTAGCAAAAATTTAGCAAGCAAATGGCATTGTTAGGCTTTGGCCTAAATAGTGACAAATCTTGAAAATCATGCACCAAAAAAGAAAAATTTATGGGCTAAATACCTGTCCTATTTTAGTTTCCTTTAAACACTGGAATGCCCCAATCCCTATAGTATCTCAGAACTTCATGAATACTGAAAACTGAAAAAACAATAGCAATCTGTCTACACCCACTCATAGTCAGTCTTTTGCCAACAAAATATTTTTTCTCAAAAAGCAGAAACATTTCACAAATAAATAAAATGAAAACTATATAGTCAAAAACCCAATTTTCCATCAAAAAATGGTTTCAACAGAAATGTTGGACCAGCCCTACTAACAACTTGTCTGTTTTATGCCATTCTCAAAAGATTTCACAACTTCCTAAGTATTTAATAAAAGCTCTAATTATTACAGTCTAATTTCCATTGTGACATACTCTAGAACTCAAAATTAGGGGTTTTATTGGCCACTTAAATACAAATTCAGTATTTTATTCTACAAATCAAAAGACTCCTCGAGGAGATAAAGGAACAATAGCACCATCTACAATTTCTCCTAAGTAATTTCTGTTAGGTGGATTGTGGATACAGGGATGTTTGGTTTTTATTCTATTAAAATACCTAGATTCTGGGATGGGTGCCTGGATGTGTGTGTTTTTTAAATATAAATGAAAATGAATACTTACTGTAATGTGTGCACATAATTTTTAAATCTTTGAAGTTATGGATATCAGATTGCTCCTATTTAGCATTTATTATACTTGCCCATAAGATAACTGGGCTTCCACAACTCCAATCTTAGTTTGTAACTTCAGAGCCCACTTCTGCAAAACACTTAAGTATGTGCTCAAGATCATCTCTATTCAGCAAAGCACTTAAGCACATGCTTAACTTATAGAATATGCTTGAGTTCCAATGACTATAAAAGTTAAGCATGTACACTAAAACTTCTGTACTCTGTGTGTCCCTAATCTGGGAGCACCCGTGGTACGGAGGAGGAAGTAGCTCTGTGTACTGCCACTCCCCCTTTGTCCAGCAGTGTGAAAAGCTGCTTCCCAGTAGGCTTTTCCCCAGAGCTCCCATAATGGCAGGGCATGGTGCCTGGGAGTGATGGGGACCGTGGAGCCATGTGTGCTCCCGGGAGCAGAGTGGCAGGTAAGCGCCCCACCCTCCCCCTCTCACGCCCAGACTCCACAGTGCCCTCCCGGGCCTGCCAAAATCTGTAATGTGGCATACCCTGTTTCCCAGGATTGCTGGATTAGAGAGTTTCAAGTGTACTATGCTGAATAGGGGTATGAATGAAATGAGTGTGGGCATCTAAGCTTAATGGATAGTAACCAGTGCCACCACACTGAGGCTCTGGAGAGGCTGTGTATTAGCCTACTTTTAGAGACTACTGTTTGACCCCTTGAATGAGCGGTAAATGTGTGGTCTCTTCCTCCTCTTGGCCTAAGGGCAACCCTTCAAGTAGCCTCTCTTGATACCTCAGATGAACTCAGTAGAACTGTGGGAGTACATAAATAGCCCTTTTTGTGAACCTAATTACCAAAGGTTCCATTACACAAAACCAGAATCTCCTTCTTCCCCCCCCCCCCCAAACAGTTCAAACATTAGTCATCCCAAAAGTCCAACATAATGCACAGCTGGAGTTCCTCACCATGACTCACCTGAGCCTCTCTAGACAGGGTGTTTCTCCACCCTGTAGCCTTCCAAAGTGGGGGTTTGGCTCTTGATGGAGACATCAGTGGACCCACCCCTCCATCATTACCCAGTCATCCGTGCTCTTTGGCCCCCTGCCTGAGCTCTCTGCCTCAGAGTGAGAAGGCATCTTCCCTCTGCTGCTCTCAGCTGTCAGCCCTCTCTGGCTGTGGCTGTCTGGACTGGGGATGATTGTAGGTGACCATCTAACCACCTTCTGCTTTCTCCAGCCTGATCGATCTCCACTGCTCCCCCAGGGAAGTCTCACCACTCCATCATTCACAGGCATCTCCTTCATGAAGTTCTCATTCCAGTCCTGGACTTCCTCTGAGCTCGCTTTACTCTCAGGATTATGGACTCTCTCGCTTTCTGAACTCTGGGCTCTGAAATCGTACTCTGCGTGCACACTTGCCCTCAATCCCGGGATTCTGAACTCCTCTCACATTATTCTGAATTCTCATTTATAAATCTGAGGGGCAGCCCCACTCTCCACATTTCACCAAACTAGGGCACACCTGGACCGCAGCAGGAGAGCGGAGCCCAGTTTCATTGAAGGGGCCAGTTACCCTGTTACAAGGTCATTGGCAGGCTGTTGTGGGAAAATAGATTCCCTCTACGGCTGTCTGATTTTACTCTGGATAAATAGGGGACTGCAGTCTCCCATGTCAATACTTTCACAACCTTTTTAAGAACAAGCATTCAGGAAAGCCATTATAACATGTATTCAGTTTACGCATCCACTCATGTTAGTCCATTCTGCCTGTGATACAACATTTATATTTCATCTCATGACTTAAAAAGCACCATAATATCCATAGGGTTTGAAGAGACTTGAGTTTGGTTGAAATCTGCAGACTTATTCCACCTTTCTAGTGAATGCAGGACAAGCTCTAGTTAATCTTCTTTAAGGTCCTGTTCGCCTAATGGAAATGCTTAGCTGCATAATTGCTCTGAGCCTATTGCTATTCCAAAAGGAAAATATAATAATCTAATGGTATTGTCTCTATAAGCGAATGAGAATTTCAGGAGTGGATGTTGGTGCCACCCATGTGATCCAGAGAGGTTAATGCAGTTAAAGTTATTTCACAGTCCATTAAGGAGCTTACGGTGACCCTGTGACCTTTGAGCCAACAACACGGAATCCATTATCATCACAATGGAGGAGCTGTGGGTTCGGCTGACTTGACAATGGGCCCAGGAAATCCCAAGTTAGTACTTAGTTTAAAAAAATGCACTTTTCTTTCTGCTTCTTGGGTATGGCTATTAATATACCCTCCTATAATTTGTAACATTAACATTGCTGAAGGTACAGAAAAGGACATTGAAATGAAGATGTCAAAACTGCTGACTTAGTTCAGTGTATGATAATATTGGCTACATATTGAAATGGTAGATATATAACAAGAGATCAAGATGAGGAAAGTCAAGGAACTCGGTGAAATTTATGATAAATTATCAGAGGATGTGAAACTCATTTAGGCAAATAATAGCTTTCCTTCACATTAAATGTTACCATACCTTATTTTTTTAAAGATTCAGTATATGATTTAGATGGTTGGAAAAAAGACATTCTGAGTTTACTGAATGTTGCATGCATATGTTTTAGCTCTGTAAATGTGATTAATTTAGATTGATATACAGAATGTATTTTTTAAAATATTGATCTTATCAAGACTCTAATAAAACTCTGCAAGAGATGCACTTGCAAGCCAGTTTAACAATGCCAAATAATACCAATATTCTGCAGTGGACTATTAATCTTCTTAGACTAGACATTTTGATAGGTAATGCTAGTCACCCCCAAAACAGGAGTTTAAGGACCTGAATAAAGAAATTATTTTTAAAAAATTTGAAACAATTGCACTTGTAAACCAAGAAGGTTTTGCTTTGATCAGTGAATATTAGATACTATGGCTTGCATAGAAGAACTGATAAGAACAATTACATTATTTGTTATATAGTGCGAGTAATAATAGTGCAAATATTGATAATATATCACATAATACTTATCCAAAAAAGACCATAAAATTAAATCATGTGTGAGTTTTTAATTTGAAAATGTAAATACCAATATTGTAAGTATATTAGGCAGACATAGACACCAAAAAAGTCACTTTAAAATAACTCAAGCAAAACATTTTAAAATAATTAAGGATCACAGGATCCTAGGAAAGGTAGCTATTCTGATGTTTCATAACTCATTTTGTCTAATTTAAAACCAGTAAGCTTTCAGCAATTATTATTGATCAGAACATCTAAAATGTAACAATAGTGAAAGGAAAAAAGGGTATATGTAGCATTTAATTTTCAGGAAAGGAATGTAAGGATTTCTTTTTATAGTTCACTGTCTGCACGTATAATTGAAACCAACATTCCTCTACTTCTGAAAGTTCTGAAGAAAACATTATGATTGAATACCATTTTAACAACTATTCTAAGGTTCATCTTTGAGTTTTTAGTGTGGTTAGCTTTGGAGGCTAGGTACTCTCACCTCATCCTTTGTAAAACATAATTAAAAGATGTCCAAACACTAGCTTCTTCCTACCATGACTTTCTAGAAATCATAAATAAAGCAGCTTGCGATAACGTCCACAAGGTGAAAAAAGCCACATGATGTTGTTTTGCTTGCTTCTAAAATAGCAAGTATTAGCTGAAGCATTTGCTATGTTCTTACTTTCCCCTCACTGAAAAATAAAATTAGCCAAATGGCTCTATTAGATCTTTCCTGGATGTATACAGTCATATTTTATCTAGGAGGAATGAATTCTGTGTTCTCAAGTTAGTAGGCATTGTGTCAGTGTGTGGATGTTAACTCTTTTTGCTTCGTATCTTTCAACACGCCACAGAAACAGCCAAACTAGAACATCTTTTTAAAAATCGTTATGTGTGCAGTGTTCATAACGAAACAATGAAATAAGTAGTGATGGGTAAATAACCATTTGAGCAGCTTAATTATGAATGGCTTTTGGATTTTTTTCTGCAAGATGTGTTATCATACAAAAGCAATAAATTACCCGAATAATAACTAAAAAAAATGCTCTATTGTAAATTTTTATTCTGTGTCAAATCCTTATTTTTAATGATTTAAAAGATCACTTTTTAATTTCCTTGCTCATTCTCTGCATCAGTTGTCAGCTTAACCTGAGCCCACATCACTCTGTCTCTCTCACACAAAGAGATACGTATCTTTCCAAATACTCTGAATGAGCAGTGATTATAAAGAACCTAACCAGGGTAAAGTAGGTGGATATAATAACATACTACAACCAAATTAATCATGGAATCTAAGATTCACTGTGTGAACAAAATAAAATGAAACCTCATTAGCAGGCTAACATAAAACACTATGTATAAATGATTTATTTAAAGTGACAGGAACCAAAAAATTATACAAGTAATCAAGAAAATCAAAACATCCATAAAATAGAATATTTGGCCCAAAATGTATAGATAAAATTACTGTAAAGTGAGCTTTTTCATATATTTATACAAATGTTAACAATGCATTTATTGTTCTGGTGTAAAGTTTATTTTCATCTTTTAGAAATGTGAATAGCACATTTTAGAAATAACTTTTGCTAAGGGATTGATCTCTTTTTCTTGAAGAGCTGATTCCACACAGAAAACACCAAAAGATTCTTTATATTGAGAAGTAACAAATGGGAGGAAAAAAAGAACAGATCCAGACACATCAATTCCAGGGTTAGCAGAGATGCGAGAGTTGATTTTTCTGTATGAAAATCACATATAAAAGTAGAAATTTAAGTAAAAAAGTTATCACAGACAGGGTGGTGCACATCTTTGGGTGTAAATGTAGCTCAAAAGTGAGTATCAGTCTTCAGTAGCCAAAAATAAACAGGTTCTTGGCTGAAAGACATAAGTGCTATTGTGAAATTGATATCCCTCCTTGGCTTATTCCCAGACAATATGTTGCCTTTCTGGGGACTGATCAATGTGATTGATGTGATGTGTGAAATCCAGGAGGGAGCTCCCCTTTAATCAAACGCACTGTCCTCAATAGATAGGCAGCTGTGGACTAACGTGTTTTCCAGCTCTCTCTCTCTCTCCAGCTCCCCTTAGAAAATTCTGCGATCAAAGTAATGGGAAAAGAGTAAAGCAAACTGCAGGATGGGACATCAGATGGCAGCAATTGAGCGGTGTATTTAGCCTTTTAAAAATAACGGATATGGCTTCACTTGAAATGCTACAGTCGTCTCAGGCTAAAATTTATTTCTGGGAGCAATGATGAAGTTGTTTCTCTCAGCATAACAACAGTGCCACAGTGTTTAATTATCACTGTACCTCTTCTCCACCTTGTCCCCTCACTATTAATATTGATACTTTTTTGGCTTGCATGAAGATAGACTAACCAGCTAAGAATACCCTAAAAGGTTCTTGGACACTGCTTGTCTCTTTTAGACATGACACAATTATCTGTGTGAGGAATTTTAAGTACCAATTCTTCTAATTTTACATGTCATTGGCTTTTAATCCTATCGGTCTCTCCTGTGCTTGTATAACAGAAGAAATATTCTTTCTGACCAACTACAGCTGTTTTTACATTTCTTGCCACACATTCTTTTTTAATCAGGCAGCAACTAAATTGTTAATATACTTTTGTAATGTGCGGAATACATTAAATTGATTTAGCTTAAAAGATTAACATTACAATATGATCTTTTTGAAAGGCTTACTCTCACCACTGTAAAGATTTCAGTGGTCCAAATCTCATTTGGTTAACCTTTCTACAATGTATTGCATTAGTGTAATACTTACGCATCATACCTCGATGCCAGATTCCCAGCCAATTATGTCAGAGGCAATCCACTAACAAAGTACAGTCAGCCCTTCCCTGGAAAACCAGTGTGGTTTTTAAAGCTAGTCTAAGGCCACTGCTTTCCTTCCAGAAATGCATCAAACAAGATAACTTAATGATGGAATGTAAATGTGAACAAAACTATCATCGCAATTACAGCATGTATTGGATTTATTGATGTATTTTTGAATGTGCCCATAAATATAGAAAATAAATGGCTGTAGTTCTAAGCTTTCCCATGAATACAAAAGATCAAATCCAGCATAGTGCCTACAGAACGGTAAGCATGTGAACAATTGAAATGAAGTCAGTGGCATTACTTTTCAGCTTTAAGTTGTGCCCATATTTTAATGGAACAAGATCCTGGGGACAAACCTGATCTTCTGCACCATACCTAAGTATAGGGTTTTGGCAGCCAAGGGTTGGAGAAGGGTAACTCCTTCCCCTGGTTCAGCTGCTCTGCAGTCCCTGTTCCAGTATTATGACTGCTGTGCCTACAATCACATTACCTCATTCACCAGCTCAGCAGAGTGGGGGAAATCCTGGAGGATCCAAGTGGTGTTAGATTTAGAGCCTCCAACTCCTTTCTGCTTCTGCCTGAGCATTGGTGGAGCTGGACTCCATTGCCTACAAGGCATGTGCACCCCTGCCCAGGCTTCCGGTTTTCTATCTTTTCCTCCTGCGAAGCAGAAGTATGCTGGTTCCTCTGCATGGAAGGACCTTCTGTTGTTACAGAGCAAAAAAGTGGATTTGGCTCATATCATGCAGCATAATAGAATTTATGGCCTGATTCTGTCATATTGAGGCAGCTCTTATTAGCTGAGTAGGCCACCAATTTCAGAACACAGCAATGTTGCACAATGCCTTAGGGCAGGATTAGGGTGACCAGGTGTCCGATTTTTTGACCAGAACACCTGATCAAAAAGGAATCTTGATGGGTCTGCTCAGCACTGCTGTCTGGGCTGTTAAATCTCCAGTTGATGGTGCTGCAGAGCTAGTCCCCACCTATCCTGGAACCGCACTGCACCCGGAAGCAGCCAGCAGGTCGCTCCTAGACGGGAAAGGGTGGCCATGAGATTGTGTGCACTGGCACCACCTCCAAGCACTGGCTCCACATTCCCATTGGCTGGGAGCTATCCAGTGGGGGTCGGGGGTGATGCCTGTGGATGAGAGCAGGGCACGCAGCCTCCTCAGTCCTCACTCTCCCTTACCTAGGCGCTGGACCTACCAGGGTGCAGCATGGCATCAGGTCAGGCAGGGAGCTTGGTTTAGCCTAGCAGCGCTGCTGACTGGGAGCCTCCCAATGTAGGCATGCACCCCAACCCCATGCCTCAGCTCCCCCAAAACATGGAGTTTGCTCCTACCCCTGAAACTCCTCATCTTTGGCCCCATCCCAGAGCTTGCACTCCCACCCTAAAGCCTTCACCCCCCTCTGTATCCCAGCTACCTGCTCCAGCCCAGAGCTCCTTCCCACAGCCTGAACACCTCATCCCCTGGCCCCACCCCAGAGTCTGCAGCTCCAAGATTCCTCACCCCCAACCTCCTGCACCAGCCCAGTGATAGTGCGTGAAGGGGGAGAAGAGTGAGCCACTGAGGGAAGGGGAATGTAGTGACTGAGGAGAGGGGCCTTGAGGAAGGGGCAGGTGAAGGGGCCTCTGTGAAGGGTGGAGCTAGGATGTTCAGTTTTGTGCAATTAGAAAGTTGGCAACCCTAGACAGGACAAGAAGAAAAATAATGTATCAAATTAAAGCTACAAGGAAATATAAGTTACAATTAGTTCAGGACACCACTTCTCCAAGATTCAAAATGAAGAAGATAATTTCATGTGTACACACTAGAAAATTATGTACTTTGGATGTGAAGATTTTCATCACTTCTATCCTATTTGGTGCTTTAAAAACTTCATCCACACTTTAATTTCAACACAATTGCATATGGAAATTTTTGTTTTCACATCCAGACATCCCTGTTATCCGGCACAAGTACTCAGAGGTGACCTCATAAAACAGATTTCCAAGCTCAGATTTCCAAGCCGTTGCACAGATTTGTTAATCTCAAGTAACTCCATTACGATCTATCTGGTATTGCTGATGGGTAGCATTTTACTCTTTGCTTTACATGTAACAGCTTTTCTCTGTATCTTAATGTTTTTGATAGAAAGATCAAAGGACAGAGCTTTCTGAGGTTTTCTTTCATTGCAATATGCATGCGTTTCAGGTGATGTTCTAATGAAATTCCTGGCTTTTTGAATGCCAGCTGTAGGAGCTCTACACCTAACTGTTGTTTTTAAGTTTCTATTCCACAGCACAAGTCCATTCAAACAAAGAATGTGGTCCGACAAAGTATTGTACAATCCACAGGTTTTAGCCCTGCCAACAAAGCCATATATACAATTTACCCTTCGTTGCACCATCCACTGGGATCTTCATCATAGGGTATCATTCTGATAGGCTGATTGACAGTAACTGTTAAGAAAGAAAAACTGTATTAAGAATCTGCAGTGTTGCTCTTACTCACATGGCAGAAGACCATTTTCTAAATGCCAGAACAAAATTATTTTGGCCAGGGAGAAATATACACTCAGCTGATAACCTGAGGTTTCAATGGAAATTAATTCAACCTAGAACTTTGCATAGATAGATTCATCCCATCTGCTTCAGAAGGACAGCTTTTGCTTTCTAAATCAGGTAGGGAGCCAAACCTGGATGGGGAAGCTCAATTTCAGGAAAAAAGCATTGTCTATTGGAAAAACTTAAAAAGCAACAAATAGTCTAGTAGCACCTTAAAGACTAACAAAACATATAGATGGTGTCATGAGCTTTCGTGGGCACAACCCACTTCTTCAGATGACCAGAGTGTTGGAAGTCCAGATCCAAGAATAAATAAGGGAAGTGGGGGGGGGGGGGAGAGAAGGGGGGAAGAAAAAAAGAGACAGTGAGTAGATAAGCTTCAGAGGGATAGCCGAGTTAGTCTGTAACAGGAAAAACTTAAAAAACAACAAATAGACTAACTCGGCTACCCCTCGGAAGCTTTTTATTGTCTATTGGGCAAGAAAATTATTTTTGCAGCAATGATTTGCAGTCTGTGAAAAAATTTATCTTTCATATTATGTAACATAGTAATATAACAAAAGGTATTACAAGGTAAATAAACATTTGAAATATGAATCACTTCAGTAAACCACATATGCAGAGTGAGCTGGCAAAATACATTTTCAGTCGTGTATATTAATAATAATGCTTGCGGTAATGTTAATACTCATTCGTTGAAAATGCTCTGAGTGAATATCCCATTAAACACAGTTTCAATAGCGTCACGCTAAGAGATTCTACACTCTGATACGAGTTGGTCCGCTTTGGCGTGTGCAGTAGATAATGTCTAAAGCACAAAGGCTGAACAATAGGTAGACTGCCAAATTCTTATTTGTCCTTCACATGAAGTCCATATTGACTGCTTCAAAAACTCTTTGTATGAGCCATTATTTTCAAATTGTTTCCCAACTTATACTGCAATTGAAAATTGGACAGCTCTTCAATTGCTCCTGCATTTCAATTGATTACCAATACAGTTTTTCAGAATTAAGAATATTGCTCCTATTCTTTTCCTTGGCATCATGTTGACTTTGTGTTGTGGTAATTTAAATATTGCTGTACCGTTTGTGTTGGACTCCACTGTTAAGCTAACATGTGGGAGAATCAATTAGATTTATTATCTCTCCTTCACACCATACAGTAAGTGATAAGATAATCCCTATATATTATGTAGCATTCATTGCCAAGGACTTGTGTGATTTTATGGTTTTAGTACAACCTGGATATATAATGTCAGATAGAACAATCAAAAAGTTTCTGCTCAGACAATCAAACTAACCACAATGTGGAAAGTCTCAGAGAAGTAGCTGTGTTAGTCTGTATAAGGGCATAAGCTTTCGTGGGTAAAACCCACTTCTTGTTACACATCAAAGCTTATTCCCTAATAAATCTGTTAGTCTCTAGGCCCTGGTCTACACTAGGGAGTTATTTTGGAATAACCCCCCTTATTTCAAAATAATAAGTGGTGCATCCACACTACCAAGCCCATTATTTCAAAATAATGGTCTGGTTATTTCGAAATCTGTGCTCCTGCTTTCCTCAGGGACAGATGCTTATTTTGAAATTATTATTCTGAGATAGTGTTAGTGTGGATGATCTGGTGTTGCTAATTCAAAATAATTGGCCTCCAGAGGCCTCTCACAGCTGCATTTCTGACCGCTCTGGCCACACCTGCCCGCTCCATTGTTCCCATTCTCCTGCGGAGCTTAAAACTCCATGCTGCAGGAGAAGGGCTTGTGCCACATGGCCAGTTTGCCAGCCCCCTCCCACACAGCAGGATCCATGGGAGCCATAATATATCCCAACATTCCGTCAAAGCCTCCCATGGCTGCCAACACTCCCGCTGCTCCCTTAGCTGCCACTGGCCAGGGACTCAGGAGATCTCTGGCCTGGGCTGGTGCAGAGATCCTGGACCTCATCAAGGTCTGTTGGGAGGAGACCAACCTCCAGGATCAGGAAACCACATCAGGAGACCAACCACATCAGGAAAAGGAATGCAGATGCGTATGGTTGGATCGCTGCCAGCCTGGCTGACAAAGGCCACAACCAGACCCTCAATCAGGTCCGCAGGAAGGTAAAGGAGCTCTGGCGGGCCTGCCACAAGGCCAGGGAGCAAAATGGATGCTCCGGGGTGGCACCACAAATGTGCTGCTACTTTGAGCAGCTGAATGCCATCCTGGGAGGGGGGGCCAGTCACCTCTCCTCCCTCCCTCCCCGTTGTCATGGAATCTGGCCAGTACATGCCCGGTGTCAGTCTTCACTTGGGCAGGGTTGTGGACGAGGAAGAGGAGGAGGCCAGCCAGGTGATCATTCTCATAAGCCAGGAGCTGCTTCTCACCCTGGAGCCAGTCTCCTTTCCCTATCCCAGGGAAAGCACTTCAGGTGAGTTCTATAACTTTTCCTATATCTACGCAGGGGCAGGCGGTGGGCTGCGAGGGTCTGGGCACTCCTTGCTTGGCCTACTTGGCCTGGGGGCTGCACAACAGCCTGTGCACATGGGTGCACATGGAGCGCCAGTCCGGAGAACTCAGCCCCATGATGCTCTCACACAGGAACCCCTCGGTCCTTCTCACAAGGTTCCTGGAGAGGCCTGCCTTACTCTGGCCTCTGTGGTGGGACACCTTCCCATGACAAGCCACCGCTAAGGAGGCTGGGGTCATGGAATCACACAGCGGTGCCGCACATGGTCATGCCCACACTCAGGCAGAATCCACTCCTGGTCAAGCATGGTGATGCAGAGGAGCCTGATCCTGTGCATGGGAAGCTGCCAGGGGGTGGAAAAGGAGGGGTCCCCAATAGCACTCTCTGCAGCAAGTGATCTCTGCTGGTTACACACACCTCCCCCAGCACCTCTCTCTCCAGTGGGCAGGGATCGAAATTCTCTTTCTCTGAGACACCACTGGTGCCGGATCCAGCGTGTGTGGGACACAGTAGGCAGCCAAGTCCCCTGCACCTCTCCTCCCACCCACAAGTTCCTGTCCTTTCCAGCCCTTCCCATCCCTGCTTGTCCCTGGGATGTGGGTGTAGTGACGCTCCCCTGAGATTTATGTGCCCCTGCTGGCAAGTGTGGTCACCTCAATCCCTGCCCCTCACTCCTCCCACACTACTCCAACTCCCTGCCCTGAATCCTGCATCTTCCACTCCCTTTCCCTGACTTCTGCACTCCCGCTGCCTGCCTTGAGCCCCCACATCTCCAACCACCTGTCTGACTCCTGCACTCTCCACATCCCCAACCTCTGCCTTGAGCTCCCCCACACCTCCCAGTCCTTAGTCCTGAGGCCTCCACAATGCAGCCCACACTTAAATTTCTTACAGGTACTGTCCTATCACAACCCCTCCAAACACCTGCCCTACCTCCCTCCTCCCCAAGGAGGGTTGTGGTAGGACAGTGCCTATAAGAAATGTAATTTACTTTCACCCCTCACAGGAGATTGGAATAGATAATCACAATGGTCCCTCTTGGCCTTGGAATCTGTGAATTTATGAAGTTAATGAAAGTCTTCCATTTACATTCCGCAGGAAGGAAGTGCCTTTTTCTGTTATTTAACAGAAATCGTTACTGAGGCTAGGAAATCCCCTTCAGGATACGCAGGATTTTAATGCACCTGGACTGTATATATTCCAAGAACTCCCAACATATTCTCCTCCCCATCTCAAAACTAAAAGCAAAACTCTTTTTTCCCCCAGTTCACACTTCTGCACATTTTGCATTTGTTCCCATTCAAGATATTTAGCTAGGTGGGACAGTGTTACGGAAAATGTGAGGTACAACAGATGGTATAGAGCCTGATCCAGATACTCTCAACTCAATGGAAACAATCCTATTCACTTTATTTGGAGTAAGATTGCGTCTATAGTCCTTTTGATTGCTGCTAATAACTCTTCAGAATCAGATAGCATTGCTGACATTATTGACACTGGAAAAAATAAAAATCAACTTTGGAAATATCTCACTATGTAAAATACACTTCCACCTTCATTTGATCTTTTAAAAGTGGATAAGGAGTCAGTTTCATAGTAAGATACTTCAGTTTCTACTACCTTCCATCAAATGTGTTCTCTTACAATATATTCCAGCATTACAAATTTCATAAGTCACTGAGACATTGCAGTTTGCTCTGAATAGAGCAGGCATTCATGTCCTAGATCTTAAATTGTACAGTGTCTATGCAGGAGGTACTGAGTACACTATTTCCACTGAAACTGCTCCATTAGTTACACTAAAGTGGAGTATAATGTGTCAACATATTGCTGAATCTAAGTGCTGAAGTCCTCCACCTGAATTTGTGTGGCTCCCCCACTGACTTCAGTTTCTGGGATCAAGAAGTCCAACCCTGAACATTAACTTTAATCATTTTTATTGGGCACATGTACATCCAAGGATCCTTATGGGTTTTATTTAGAATACTTCAAACATTTTCTATGAGCACATTTAATGGAGCCATTGGATGGAATGCAAGCAAGCTGCTCTTCTCCAAAGTTCAACTTACTCTTTTAGCTAGGATGGTGACGAAAGCCATACAAGTACTTAGTCAGATAGATTTCTGATGCTCAGTAGAAAACAAATTTAATATTTTTAAAATTTAGTTGGTTAAAAAAATTGCTATTAATTCAAAATATCCTCCAGAATACCAATGATAAGGAAATACTATTCATGTAGCATACTGTATAAATACCTCACATAACACTGACCTCCCAACAGAAGAAAACCTTACAAGGGGCTGTGCAAACCACAATACATTAGCCCCAAAATGCTGCTTTTTCAATGTGATCCTGTTGCCAAATGTGATGATGACAATGATGTCCCCATTTTTATGAGTTGCTTTGTGATGCAGACAGCTATTTAAACGTTAAAAATGATTGTTTATGGGAACTCGTCCAGTTTATTTTATATTACAATAAACAACTATTTTAAAAGTAAGAAAGCATTTAAAATATTCATGGACAGCTATAACAGTTTTTATGTAGTTTTATTTTGAAAGACTAATGCTTGTATTAAAAGGTATAGATTTGCAGCTGGTGGAATGGATATCTCAAATAAGTAAAACGTATCATGATTGTAACAACATTTCACTTTTTAAACTTTCTAAATAGATAACAATGTGCATTGGCAGTGATAACTGTCAAAATGTATTTTGTCGTATATGAAACCAAGACATCATTACTTGCCACTGTGCTTTCAGTACACCCACTGCGACAGTAGGAACATACTGCTTCTGTTCTGTCCACCATTTTATATACCCAGCAGTCCCAACATACTATAGAAGTGATGCAGTGGGTCAGGGCTCTTTCAGCCAGTGGGTCCTTGTCAAAGGCGACTATCCCCTTCAAGGAAAGATGGACCCATCCCCCATTGTGACTAATCAGGTGCCTCCCAGATAGGGCTGAAGAACTAGGAATCAATTGATTGTCTGAAGAGTACCAGAACCTAGATCCACAAAAGTATTTAGGTGCCTAAGTCCCACTGAAATTTTGCCTGCCTCGTGAGAACTGCGAGGAGCATGTAGGCTCCTGCAGGAATCTTTAGGTCAAGGTAAGGGCTGGAGGGGCTGAGAGAAATAGGAGGAGCCTCTGTGAACTGAAGCCTTTGTTGAGCAGAGGGACTACTTTATTTTGCCCCCATAGTAGGGAGCTGGGGAGGTTGTGGCATAGCTTCATCCTTTCTGGACTGGAAAAGAGATCCCACCAGCTACAGCCCTGCACTGCAGTACTGCAGCCCCCCACATCTTGGTCCTGAGTTGAGAAGTGGACTGTGCCTCCTCAGTACACACACCCAATTCACCAACTTAAAGCCAGTGTGATGCACATCTGTCTACAATTCTCAACGTGTTAAACAGGACTTTACTTTAGCAATCCCATTAACTATAATAAGTTGCTCAGGTAAAACCCTACTATATTCTTGGAAGCTTTCTCCTCTAATATCTAACACTGGAATGTTTACTATAGTCCCATAGTGCCTTAACAAGTTGTTTAAAGTAATAGGCCCTTATTTGTTCATCCGATGTCTTGTTAAAAATTTTTAATCACATTTGTTTAGTTGAAAAAAGCAGAAAGAAGAGTTGTTTAATCAGAAAATGAGCTATGGGTTTGTACAGCATCTCTACAGTTAGTAGTATTTAAACACATATTTCTCCAAAGGTCTAAATGTATTTTGAATTTTAAAGTGTTGCACTGTGATTTTTTTGATATTTTAAAGTGTTGCACTGTTATTTTTAGATTACCCCTTCTTATCTCTCTGGATGCAAATTGTCTTACATAATAAACTTTAAATTTTCAAGGGTTGATTCTCAGCTGATATAAGTTGGCATAATTACTCAGCAATCAATGAATCTACCTTTACTTACACCAGCTGTTGATGTGGCCTGTATAAGAAAAACCCTGGCCAGAGAAATATATTCTCTTATTTGTTATCTTTAATATGTATTGGAAACAAGAAAGCTTTTGAAGGGAAGCACCTTTACTGCTCCTATTGATTTCCTTTATTTAAAATATTAATGAACTGACCAGAACAAGCTATTTTTTAAATAAGATCAGAATTAAGCAAGCTGCATGAGGTTTTCTACATGATTCCAAGTGTTTATATATTAAAAACAGAATTAAAACTGATTGGTTGATAATGACTGCAGATGCTGACCTTTGGAGAGATTTATTAGTCCTGCAAACTGTGAACTGGGCAACCTGCTCACTCTGCCCTTGATAGTGGAGAAGAAATCATGTACGGTAGATTTAACCCCTTCTTGTTTCTAAAAATAAATTGCTGCTAAAAGAGCCATATCTGGTTGTAATTAAAGAGCAGACTTCCTAGGCTGCGGATGTTATTGCAACCAAAAAAAAATATTCATCTGGTCATTGAAAATCAAAACCTAATGTTACATTCAGCTGATTCTTTACTGACTAATCTAAAATGCAGATGAATACACCTTTTGTTTAAACACACTGTAAGTTAAATTTACTGTCCGTGTGCCAATACGGAAAGCTCCACATGAATCATACAATAAGGATGCTTGGTCCTTGATTTCAGCGGCTCTGGGTCTGATTCAATGCCCATTACAGTCAATGGAATACTCCCTGTGACTTTCATAGGCGCTGGATCAGATCCTATGTGTGGTGAAAGATGTAACTTGAAAGCAGACATTTATCAAGACAAAAAGTCAATAAGAGTTGTAAATATCTGAGAAAATAATTTAATTGCAATTTAGGCTTAAATAATGATGGTAACTTAAGATGCTTTAGTTTACTTTTTTTATAACTTACTCTCAAAAGCCAGTTAATGAATCTTTGTGAGCTCACAATTCATGTTTATTGACTATTTAATAAAGCACCCTACGGTACTGATGGCTCCTGAATATAGCAGAGACTGTATTCTTTACTCAATTAGAAGCCAAACTTCTCTGCTTATTCCAATTTTTTAATAAAGCAGTCAAGTCTGGGCTGTCTTGTAAATGGATTCCAAATAACAACTGGTTACATGAGTAAATCTTAGATAACAATGGGGGGTTGTTTTGTTTTGTTTCTTTAAACCACCCTGTGATGTGTACTGTAATCTGTTTTGTCTGTTGTCTCTGACAGTATCACAGGGAACCTGGCTTGGTGAGATTGATTGGTACCTCCAACTTAGCCATTTCCTTGTAGAATGGCTGGCTTTTTTTTGCCTAATGATGTTACATTTGTCCTGCAGATGATGTAGAGCATACTGCAGAGGATGAACGGCTCTGCTCTGATCACTTCTTAGTTGGCAAGCACTCACACTTCACACCAACCGTCTTCAGCACCATTAATATTATATATAGATACCCTTGTCACAGATTTACATTCAGTGATCCAAAATCAAGACGGGAAAGGTGAAGTGTGTGGGAGGGTGGGGGTGAAAAGGTGATCTGATTTATTACGGGGAATGTTGAAGAATAAAAAAGAAGTGATCGAATTTATATTAATGCCCTGACCTATCTCCTCAATGCGGCTTTCTTCTCCTTTCAACCCCAGAGTGTCTTTCCTTCTGTAACAGATTTCAAAGCAGATTTAACAACACAATGGCCACGTGTCCAAGTCATGCATTTATCTGCAGAAAAATCTCTCAGATCTCAATCTTTTTTTTATTATTCCTCAGAGTTAATCCCCAAGGAGATAAATCAGTGACAAACTACTGGCCATATTCTCAGACCCCCCCCCCCCCCGAGGCAGTATGTGAAAACCTTGCTTCCTGGCATTTGGACAGATACATTGGACAGTTGTTGGACTAACTCCCTCATTCACACACATAACTGTAGGAGGCTTAACTTGGAAATTTGTCCACTAAAGAGAGAGAAAGAAGACTTAATATATGCATTGCTAAGAGAGATTGCTGCCCTATATATTACATAAAATACAAAATTAAAAGTATTTTGAAGTTGTGATACATTGCAACGTCAAGCACGCAAGAGTAAGGAATTGCCAGGATTAAGGAGGGCTGTCTACTCTTAACTACATGACCACATACCATTTTTCCCACAGGATCCTTGGCTTATTCAGTGCCCAGGATGTTAAGGACCAGGTCATGGATTGTTTTGCCTAAGGGTCTGGGTGGGAGGCTGGCCCAGTGTTTGGAGGAGAGGTGACCAGGCCTGGTGCCCAGAGTCTGAATCAAAAGCTGAGTTACTAAGTCCAGAGAGTGTGCTGGAGCCACAAGCCAGGACTTAGGAGCCAAGAGTCAGAGCTGTGGTCCGAAAGTGAATACCAAGCACAAGAAGCAAGCCAGAATCAAGAGCCAGGAATCAGGAGCCAAGGGTCTGAGGTGTGGTCAGAAGCCAAATATCAAGTCCAGGGAATAGGTTGGAGACAAGAATTAGGAGCCCAGGGCCAGAGCCAGAGTACTATCCAGAGCAAGGGCAGGAGCCAGTAGTGAAAATCAGGAACAAGGGCAGAAGCAGGGGTCAGATGCAAAGGCCAGGAGATGGGGAAGAGCTGAGAGCAGGACCAGAAACAAAGCTGGCGTTGTGGAATATGACTGAGCAGCCAAGTGTGGTGCACAGTAAGAGAACATACATGCTGGAGTTTTCAGCCAGTTGGGAGACTTGGTTCATTACTTGAATCAGCTGACAGCAGTGATCTGGATCTAGGTTCAGCTGGGGGTGCCGACATACAATGGACCTGCTCTGCGGCTGAATGAAGTGGTGAAGTGAAGGTGGCTGTTACCTGTAGGACCCTGCCTCAACGTATTGCAGAAGTTGGCCCCTCTGCAGGGATGTCAGGGGTAGGAAGCCAAGGGAAGAGACAACACGGTGTCGGGGCAAAAGCAGTTAAATGCAGACTTACAGACTTGGATTCTATCCCTCCCTTTGCCATAGAGTCCCTTTATCGCTGAACCAGTCTATACTAAGTATTGCTCATGTCCTGGCTACCCTTGAGACCCTGACATCTGCTTTGCATACATGCTGAGCACACATAGCTGCAGCCTAAAAAGTCAGATCCTTAGGCATCTTACATTAGGCGCCCAAAGGAGTTGACATTTTTTATAACTGTGGCTTTAATTTCTGGGCGTGTTTTCTATATGTAAAACGGGGATAATACCACCACCTCAGGGGTAGTCATACATACCTGAGATGCTCCTCGCATTCTCTGCATTTGAATCAGGCTGGTCCTTCTTTCCCATGTTGTTTGGGTGCTGGGGGGCGAGGGAGGACTGCATGTGCGACAGAATCTTGGTGGGAGCTGGGGGTCTCTACTCTGTTCCGCCAGATTTGCAGCCTCCCCGCAACACCTTCCTCCTGCAAATCTGTCAATGCCAATAGCCTTTACTCACAGGAGTAACTACATGGTTATCAGTGAGTCTGGCTTATGTAAATAAGGGCTGTATGGTCCAGAGCTCTGCCCACAGTTGTAGTATTTTGATAAATTCATAAACTGGTAAACAAGACCTCCCTAAGAACTATGATTTGTAAAGACAGGTGCATTGTCTAACCAAATAGCGTATTTATTAGATCTGTCTTCAAGCGCTGCCCATGTTCTTTAACTGCACAGTTTGGGGGAAGCTTGCAAAATGCCTGCCTGCCTGTGCTAGGCATGGCTCAAGCTAGTGTTATTTAATTTCTCACTTTCTGCAGCACTACGTTCATACAAAAGTAAAAAGGATTGTCTGCAGTTGGGGCCAGCTTGTAGCCCTGCTAGCCTGGCTCCATGGAGGTCTAAGGGGGCATAAGATTCCTCCTTGTACTCCAGTGCTGGCCATGTGCATCACAGGGAACAGCATGGAAGGGGAAGCAAGGTTCACTGAGCTTCTGGGAGTGGACCCAATGGGGCTGGGCCTGAGTAAACTCTGGGATCACCCCACCAACAGGTTGTTCAGCACAGTGATGCCACTCATCAGGGGATGTACTTTGTGCCAGGTGTAGATCCAGACCAGCATACTCTCCTCCCAGAGCAATGCAGAAACTGGGATGCAGCTTGGGATTCTCACTGACTACCCTTAGAGCTAGGCAAGTAATTCCCCATGTGAGGAGAAATACTGAGCAAGAGCTCTAAAAATCGAATCACCACAATGGCACAATTGGTGGTAGGGGTTAGCCTCCCTAAGTACAACCCCCTCCGAGACCATAGGCACGTAGTCAGATTGTCTACTTCCTTCCACTGCTTGTGCTGCCTCAGTTACATTCTATCTGCAGTAGGCTAGCTTCATCAACCCAACACAAAACAGAGGCCACTTCACTAGTTCTTCCATCTTTCTGGAGGATTTGGCAAGAACTTCACTGTTCTTGACCCATGTTAGTGAAGCTGTGGGCACTTAGCAAATGGCTTTTATCATTTTACCATTAACCTACTGTCCATGGATTCTGGGTAGGACACCATGGGGAAAAAGGAGTATAAACCAATGGGCAGAATATGAAATAAAGAGTCATTAAGCCCAAACTATTTCAGGAAGTGAATTATGGTGTATTATTCATATCTCATTGTACTGATGATAATCAACTGAAACATCAAACATAAACTAATTCTCGCTGATTGCTATCAATGTACCTAGCCATGAACAATAATGTCTCATTGCAATTATAAAGTTTTCTTATAAAATGCTTTGAAAAATTACATATTGTACAATATTAATTTAGTTACAGATCTACCATGTTCTGAACTGGAAATGATGTTGTATTAATTTCAACACTGTGTTCTTATTAGCCAATGGCATCACTTGATTTCTTCTGCCCACTTTTTAATTATCATTAATTGCCAGTTTATAATAAGTTTATTCAGTTAATTCAGTGCTGTTCATGCCCTGTGGCATAAACCAATACTGGTATCATTTGAACCTATGACTAATTAGAAAATTGTAGTACCATTAGGTAACTTGTTACTGTAAATGATTTCATCCTTTAAATAACTCAACACTCTTTTTATTATTAACAGAAAAGACCATTATTACTGCTGAGTTACTAAAATAGTTTCTAGTCAAGTTTTTTTTAGTAGGGTCTATGAATGATAGCAAGGAGAGATAAAAGAACTAAATATGGGTAGCTCGGTTACAAAGAGCTAAGAGTGGAAAGTAATAACCATCTACATGTATTTGCGGGTTTTAAATACTAAGGATAAAGGAGAATCATTTGGGGGTAGTGCTAAAGGAAATGATTTAGGCATGTTGTGAAGGTGTTTTGAAGGGAAATTTCAGGCTGAATATAAGAAAAATTTTCTGACAGGAAAATTTAGCATGTGATTGACTATCCTCCCCTGGACTGAGGAGTTCTGCCCTGGGGCACATATTGTTCTGAACAATCCCACCCTAGCTGGAAGAGGAACTAAAAGCCCTAGTAAGTCTTTTCCATTTCTCATTTCCATAATTCTTATAGTAGTGCTGCAGTATGAGCTGGAATTCAGATCACGGTTCAATGGCTTAACTTTATAAAGGAATATTACAGTATTCAACAGAAATTATCTCAAATGCTACATCCTTCAATAGTGATACTGGTTTGATTTGAATAATAACTGCAGAATGCTTGCATTTTTATGAGGATTAATTATATTGTACAGTACCTAACCGAAAAAGAAGCTACACACTAATTTTCAGCTGATGGAGTTTAGGGATTATTGTCCTTTTGTATAAAATGTCTCATGTCCTACTTCTGATTCTAATAAATTATTTCCCAAATATAACTCCTCCTGTCCACTACATTTCTCTCTCCGAACACAGTTATTTGCACATAGTCCCCATGCCACTTCCCGAAGAGGTTCTGTTTTTCATCGGTTATCCACAGTTCCTGGGGCCATTTTAGCAGCTGCATCTCAGTGTGACCTAGCTATCCCTGCATCTGGTTGTTTTTCTCCAGCCACACCTCATCAGTGAGGTAAGGAAAGGGGTGATATACATGCTACTTCTTGGCTCTGTGCTGTTCTGGAATCCTGCTGCACAAGTGACTGATTGGGCTATGTTTATGCACTGTCAAAATGATCAATGTAAATAGCATTAGCTAAGTGATGACAGTGCTTCTTGTGGATCAAGGGGTAAGCACTCATGCGTGGGATTGTCTCTACCATCCCCAGATCTGCGCTCCACCAGGGATCTCACCATTGCTACTGCAGTTGGAGCTGCACAAATGGTAGCAACAGTGGAAATGTCTGAGGTGGATGCAGTCTTAGCATTTCTTCACTGAATGGTAGGAGGGATGATAGGTTCTCTATGCTCACCTTACAACTGTCTAAAGCTTAGCATTTCTGAACGCCTGTATTTCATTTGGCAGGATTAATTGGGCCAGTCATCATTGTCCTATTTGGCAAGCTAATTCTGAGTTTCATGCATTTTGAATGAATGTCATGGCAAGACTGTACTCTGGTCCTATGTAGCCATGAATAAGCAAGATAGAGAAAGGAGGAGGGCAAGGAACTACTTTATCCCCTTGTATGTCTCCTTGGCAGCTACTTCAGTTACTGGTTAGATGAAAGGGGAAGGTTTGCAAGAGTTTCTGAGAGATGGATACTACTAGCCGTGCTGCAGGGCGAATGACAATTCAAACCAACTGGTGGAGCAAAAATTATTAGAAAAATAATATGGAAATATCATCCCAAAAGTGATTTGGAGTCTGGTCCCTCCTTTTTTTCTTCCAGAAACTTGCCACCAATTATGTCTAATTTGATTTCTCTCAGGATAACTCCACTTGGGTCAACTTCTTTTTGGATAGCTCCTTTTAGTTTGCTGTGCTCCTGAGTCCTGACTTTGTGGATAGACTTGAATGATGTTGCATTCTAATGAGCTACATTATAAGCAGGTTAAATAATTTACCACTACCACCACTTGAAATCTAATCTGGATTCTCTCAGCCAATTCCCCCTTCCAGCTCCAGTTTGGTCCTTCTGATGGTCCAGCCTATAGGAATACCCAACATAAAACCAAGTCATTCTAGACCAAAATTCTGTTTCTGGCCATGGCCAACCTAGATGCTCAACAGAGGAAGCAGCAAGAAAGCCTGAAGCAATTATGAAATAACTGATATCTGACTGCAATCCTAACTCTGCATGAAGGTTAGATTTGAGTTGATAAATATTTCTTACCAAATTAATTTTTCAGTCCTGTTCTTTGTATTGCCACAGATCATGTAGAGTGATTTATAATTCTGGTCTCACACTGCTGGTTACAAAGTAGAGTTTTGATTAATCAGAGAATTGGTTTAATCATTTGTTGCTAGGAATAACAAATTAATGCAGATGAAGTCCATACAGCTGCCTCTTGAATGAAGAGCTTGAACCTGCAAACTTTGAAGAGAATGCAGTGGGATTGCTTGTGTGACTAAATGTATTAGTCTGTAAGCACTTGCAGGATTGAGCCCTAGGTCTGCATTGGACTGCCTCTGGATAGTTGGCCCAGCTTGTTATTGTCTCTGCCTCAGAGCTAATTCTGAATATTCTCCCACACAGTAACTAAATATTATAGGAACTTATATAATCAGAGACATCCCAAGTGGGGTGTGGGGCCTAGGGCAACCGCTCCTCACTATAGGCCCTGCCCCTCCACCACCGCTCTATCCCTTCCCTGATCCCTGCCCCTGTTCCCCCCACACTCCACCCGCTTATCCTCTCCCCCAAACAATGCTGCCTGGGAGATTATGAGCATCTGGTGCAGTTTCCCATCCTCCCACACACTCACCTCATGGGCAGCAGGAGGTGCAGCAGCCTGGCAGCCTGCTCCATCTCACCATGTTGCCCTCTCCCGGCTAACTGCACCCTGCTTCTTCACAGCGGTGGGAGCCCGAGTGCCCTGTGGCCAGAGCGCTCTGCTTCCCACCGCCCTGGAGAAGCCAAGCATAATGGGCCAGGAGGGTGGAGTGGTATGGCGGAGCAGGATGCTGGGCCACTTCGGTTCCCACCGACTGCATGGTGAGTGTGGGGGGTGACCTTTGATGTCACCCCATGCCAAGCTCCTGTAATTCTCTGGTCCCTCCTGTCCATAGGATAGTTGTGGCAGCTGTTGCGGGGGTTGGGGGGGCAAAAACATGGGGCCTAGGGTGGCTGCCCCGATTCATCCTATGGATGGGGTGGCTCTGTATATAACGAAGCCAAATTATTCTGTGGTATTGTGCAAAGTGTTACAGCAGATACATCCTCTCCACAAAAGTAATGTTGTGCACAAACTCTATCCTGATCTCTTAGAACTTTTACCTCAAAAGAGTAATCTTGAAAATTGATGTTGGAAGGGTATTTTGATATTGTGGGCTGAGTGTCCAAATACCAGGTTACATTTGGTGTTTCAACATGAAATCCTCTAAATGTATAAACTGATCAAATATCAGTGATATCCCTCTGGTGTATGATGTGGACATAGTAGCAGCCCAGATTCATCCCCAAAGAAGGTGCACGCTGTGTATGAATAAGGCCAGGGCCCTGTAGAAAAAATAATGTGTGATCATGTAATTAAAGACTATATCATGATTCACAAAGGGGTCAAATTAAGACTGCATAGGCAGCCTTAAATTTGGCATTTCCTAACATTAAAGTGCATGACCTGGCAAATTTAATAATGTGCTTTCAATATAATTAATGTATATAATTCTATATATGTAACAAATATGGATGATGGAAAAGGAAGCATCAGTTCTAGATATACCCAAACTACATATTAATGCAAATTCTTCCTAGGCCTCTTTATATTTCTTATTATTTTTGTTATTATTAGATCCCATCTATAACCCTTAATCATATGAGTAATTCTTGTTCACCCTAGAAATCCCATTTACTTATGTGACTATACATTTCAGGATGAGGCCCATTATATATAGAAATGTATATATAAATATGTACTTTTTATTTAATCATTCAACTGATCATTAATCATCAATAACAAATTGCAGATTTGACTTCTAAATTGATTTGATTTCTCAAATAGATTTCTAAATTGTTCTTTGAGTTTTCTATTCATAGTTGGAGTTTTTGCTTTCCTGCAAAGGAAACATAGCAGAGAATGGAGACCATGTAAGGATAAATGTCAACTGTCAATATATGGATACCGGCATCAGAAAACCATACACCAACTGCTGTTATATATCACATACCTTTATTCAAAGAGCTCTCTGTTTCCTGTGATGAGTCAAGTTTATAGAAAAAAAAGGACAGGAAATCAATAAGTAGAGTAAGAAATGAAATAAAAAGTAGTCTCTGTTTTAAGTGTGCTGTTTCCCATCTTTATCACTGCCATAACTAAGCTTCTAATGATTTGTACCTATCTGCTTGTTGATGAATTTGTTTTCTGCATGTTGCACAAAGATCGTTTACCCAAAGGAATGCAAGCAGGGAATGGAACCCTCTGTCACATAATTGTAAATTGATAATCTTTCACCAGTACATCATCTGCTTTTACTTGTAAGATAAAAAAAACCCTGTTGCTTTAAAAAGCAGTTATGATTTAAAATAATGGGATCACAACTTGGTACTGAATAGGTTGTCCTCTTAATGAAATTCACCTCTGTATGGGCGGCCAGTTTATGACCTATCCACCATTCTACCCCCACTTTTCCTGTGTTTTGTCTGCAAGTCATACTGAAATTATGGAAAGGTCAAGCGCACTGATGTAGACACATTGGCAAAACAAGAGAAGACATGGGCATATAATTAAGAAGCATTAACACTGGGGAGGGATGCTTCCCACCCATCACCCATGTTCTCCTATATCAATAATTTAAGGGGATACTGTTCAGGGGTGAGAGGGCACCTTACCGTAACCTGTAATACTCCTTGGCCTACATCTTAGGTCTCGGTGCTTTCTGAGTCCTAGCACCATCCCTTTTCCTGCATCCCAATAGGTGGATGGATGTTGGCCCACAAAGGCCACAAAGTCTGACCTTGACCTATGAAGGCCAAAAGGTCTTGCCCCATGAGCCCAAGGCTCATCTCCAAATCTCAAGTCTTCTCTGTTTGGGACCATTTATTTTATCCTTTAACCAAACTGGAACCTGGCCACAAGGTGTGATGAGTTAACCGTTCAGCCAGATACTTCAGTTAAATACTAATTACATTCCTACTCAATCCAAAATGGGTTGAAGGTGCTGTGAGGAAGGCAGCATCTCTGCTAGTTGGCCCACTGGAGAAAATGGCCCTTCCTAATGGTCAGGCAGGTGATTGGCGAGACCTGTAGCATCTGCCAGGCCAGATTCCTATTCCTCATACAAAGTGGGCAGTGTAGGGCTTATGGAAGGGAGCCAAAAGGACTCCATTTGGCTACTGCTCCAGGTTAAACTGTGAGGGTACGTCTAGACTACAGGCTTTTGTCAACCGAGGTTTTGTGGACAGATACTGTCGACAAAGCCTCTGTCGACAAAGACAGTTTAGCCTACAGCCAGTTCTCTCGACAAAGCAAGCCACTTTTTCGACAGAGAGTCTAGACGCTTTCTTTTGAAAAAGCACAATTTGGATGCAATAGTGCCTTTTGTCGACAGAACTGTTGACAAAAGACATTATTCCTCGTAGAATGAGGTTTGCCACCGTCGACAAAACTGCCGCGTTCTGTCGACTTACTGTCGACAGAACGTGGCGGTAGTGTAGACGCAGGTATAGTTTTGTTGACAAAAGTCCACTTTTGTCGACAAAACCGTGTAGTCTAGACACACCCTGAGAGCTGGGGAATGCTGATCAATCAGCACCCCTCCCCACCAGCAGCCCATTAGGTTCAAGAGACTCCAGGAGAGGGGAGAGGAATTATCTGATGTCCCTGAGCGTGTATCATCCTTCCTCATTTCTGGGACTGTCCTTCTTTCACCACGGGCCCCACCAAGTTTCTCCCATGCCGTAGGGCAAGTGAGTGGCATTCTGCACAGAGCTGAATGTCATCCACTAAGGGCTTGTTTTCACTGCAAGCGTTAAATTAGCTCAGGTTAATACAGTCATTACTCCACTTGAGTTAGCCTAACACAAGGGCATGGACACATTGCAAATCCACACTCCAGCTGCACAGACTGACTGGGAGAACAGTTGTGGAGTTTTACTAACCTGAGATGTAGTCTGTAGCTGCATCCTTATGGATGCTCAAGCATCAGCAGCACTTGGTGTCAGCTTGTGTCATCGGACAGGCTAACTGGCTTGAGCTAAAGAAACTACTGAACTTGACCTGGAGATCTGTATTTGTGCACAAGAGTCAGGTTAGGGACTTCAGTCGAGTTATGTCTTCAACTAATACTGCAGTGAAGGCAAGCTATTCAAAACTGTCTTCTGGAGCTGCGTTCTCAGAATTTGCATTGATGTCTGAACTCAAATCAAACATTTGCACAGGCACACTGATAGTTATGTGTACTGTTAGCATTTTGTAAATGCAACCTGTGTGTGCAATACAGGTGATCAGTTTTAAATATTTATTATAAGAATTTACACATCTGGTGCCATCTATCATAGGCTCTTAAAGTACTTTACAAACATGAATGACTTAGACTCCCATTGGGATAGGGAAGTATTATTATCCCCATATTACAGAAGAGCAAAAAGAGATTAAATGAAAAGAGATAAATAGCAGTCAGGAGCAGAGTCAAATCACTGCATTTCAGCCACCAGGTCATCCTTCCCTCTTACTAGTGAGGATTGTGAAAGTTTTGAGATGAAATACCCATCCCCTAACTTAACCTGAATATTTTTTTCAGAATTAGCACATTTCTAACCATTCTGTATGCCCCCTTGCAATGCCAAAGAGCCTGCAACCAATGATCCCTCTAATTTTTTCTCTCCATGTACAGAATAAATTTTGCTGCGTGCATCAAGGCACGTACAGATGTGCAGCACCAGTAGAAACACATGCTGCCACCCGTCTAGACTGCCACACTGTGCCGATCAATCAGCTGGGCCAGCACTTGAATTTCTCCTGGGCGGCTGCCCAAGCGCTCAGATTACAAGGAACACTTCCTGCAATATCAGCTTCTTTCTACTTCTGAAGATCTGATGATAAAAACCAAAAAGTTTGGGCACGCTGTGGTACTTGCTAAGTCCTTGTCTCATATCAGATTGGAGTACTTTGGGGCTTCTCCTTTAGTTATGCCCTCGAGTAAGCACACTGCATTTCTTTTGTGGGTGAATAAAAGGGTGACAACATTTACTAATTACTTTGAGACCAAGCAGAGAGGTTGTTCGGTGTTGACAGCCCATGTAACTAGACCAGGTGCACCTTCCACATAAAAGAAGAGGACCATACAATCCTTATAAAAAGTCATTTGTACCTTGCATGTCCAAAAAAAGATAAAAACAAACAAAGACCATTCTTTTTCTTTTTCAAATCAAGATTAGAGATGAACCCAAATGGCAAATTTCAGTTCTGGATCCAAATTTCCAAAACAATCCACGTGTGTTCAGAGAGAAAGGTTTTGGGTTTAGGGTACCTCTATTTGTAGAGACCGTATGTTACCAGTTCTGGCACCTGAAGTGCCTTGTGCACTTCGGAGGAAGGCAGCATATTGTGTAGATTGAGATATTTAGAGGGGCAGAAATGTCAGCATGTCCTATGTGCAAATTTGCAAATGGAATGTAAGTCGTGGGGGCACAATCTGATCTTCAGAAAAAAATGAGAATCAAAAACTTTGGAGAGAATTTGTAAAAATTCAGTCAACCTGAAGAGGAATAAATATTTTGCTCTTTAATATCCTTTTTGGTAAATAATGTCCATTTCTACTTACTCTTTGGCTTAAAAGTATTAATGCAACAATGGAATTGTGAGAAACAGCATGGGGCTTCTGGCCCCGTACTTTGCTATCTAGGTCATGAATATACGAATTTCATTCTAATGTCCTAGAGCCATATCAGGCCATTGATTTTTTTTATTTTAAGCAGATTTCATCATTGATTTAAATGGGGGAGTTCTGTTTTAAAAAATCAATGCACAATATGGCCCCTAGACATTAACACTTCCAGAATATTGACAGCAAAAGAAAATAAAACCTTTTTTATTTCCAGTCTTTCCCTCAAAACATTATAATTTTTCCCAGAAATTCCAGCTGTTCCTCAGTACGTAGTAAAATTAAGTGTAAATGCCGTTGAACACAAGTTAACCATTAGAATTAAAAAAAACCCAAGAAAACCATATGACTGGCATCCAACCTTTTAATCAAATAATTTACTAATCACTCACTGTGGTACAGCTTCACAATCAACTATTCCAGCTAAACCCATCTCCCCCAACCCCTCCTCCTTGCCACTTTCCCTCAGCACTTCAGAAAATGTTCAGTACAGCCCATTAAGGAACACTTTAATTCAAGAGGGTCTATCTGATCAAGAAAAATTAAGCTCCTAATAACAGCAAAATCGAAGGAAATTTGGACAAAATGACTCTCTGCATCACAGATTTTGTTTACTAGTGGGTAATTAATTCTCCACATATGTTGGGAACATCTGTCGCAGTGACCTGCCATCGTATCTGTGAAATGACTGCTGTGCAGCTCCTCCGCAGGTCATTAGCAACACTCTGAAAGGAGGTTTCCTTCTCCTGCCCTCAGAATGGGCACTTTCACTTTAGCCTCTCTACTCTATAAGTTCCCCAGTCTGCCCTCTACTTCTTCCCATCAGACTCCAGCATCTAGATCACCCGTCAAAGCAAACAGAGTTTAAAGAAAAAACTAGCATATGGGAAGAAAATGAGGGAGTAATATTTACCATGAAATGTCCCTGGTTTCCTATGTTAAAAGAATTGAATCTATGTGCACTATTACCTCCATACTCCGGGTGCACCAAATTTGGGAACTGTCCATGGTACTGACCCTGGCAGGGGGAGGAGGAAGCTGCTTTGCAGACTGATACTCCCCCCCACTTACCCAGCTAGTGGAATGGCTGTGAAGCGACATGCTCTGCTGAAGGCTTTTCTCCACCATTCCCATAGCAGAAGGGCCTGGGAGCGACTGGGGACACAGAGCACCAGGTAAACACCCTACCTCCCTCCCCCTCACTCCCTCCCTGGCCCGCTAAAATCTTTAATCCAGCAAACCCTGTTTCCCTGAGTTGCTGGGTTAAAAAGGTTCAGGGGTAGGGGGAAGAGAGTGGAAGTCTTTGACAGAACTGATCTATTCTAAGGCTTTGTCTATGCTACATGGCTTTTAGAGACCCAGCCATATTGCTAAAAGTTGGGCAGTGTAAGCTCTGTTTGTCAGTACGTTTGCCAACAAAATGCTTCCACCCCATGAGTGGGACTCATGTTGTTGACAGCAGAGCACTTCTGCTGACAACAAGCCACTTATACTGCCTTTCCAAGGTAAACTTTTGTATTGAGGTGGGGGTAGTGAAGCACCTGTGAACAACAGAAGTCTTGTCATTCATTGCAGCAAAGTCTAAATGTATGCAGTGCACCACAACCCCATGGGGACTAGGGATGTGAATGGGTAACTGCTTAACCTTAATGGGTGAGCCTTACCGGTCCTGGTTAACTGGTGGGGGCTGGAGCAGCTTCCCGGCTGCCGTGGGCAGGTGGCTGCTCCAGCCCTGTGGGATGTGCCAGAGGAAAGGGAGTGCTAGCCCAGCTGGAGTAGCCCCCACCTGTGGCAGGAGGAGACACACTCTACTCCTCCTGCCCACCCCTCCTTTAATCAGTTCACCAGTTAAACATTACATTTAACTGGTTAACCAATTAAACGGGATTTTACATCCCTAACGGGGACATGCAGGAACAATGCACAGGAGCTGGGGCAGGAAACAAGACTGGCTTTGGGCTTGTGTCTCAATCTATATTGGGGTTTTCTGTAGTAGCCAAGGGCTCAACAGGTAAAGTGATGGTGTGGCTGAGATATTAGTGAGCGCTAAGATGTGTAGAAATCCTTTTGTTACTGAAAAAACCAAAATGACACACTAAAGGGGAATTCTGATCGCTATATTTGAAATCCACACTCAGGTGGTATGTTGACCAAATTCTGGTCACACGCCGGTGTCTACTCATGAGCTTCGGAGATTATGTTCAAGGGCATGCAGATATTTTTTTCTGTGGGGAAGCATTTCTTTAAATCCCCATGGGAACTAGAGTAAGACAAGAAGGGTGAACACCTGCATCTCCTCCAGGACACCTGTGTTTACAGCAAATGCCATGTAGCCAATGCATATACTATCAGTGAGCAAGAGGAGGAAAATAGATGCACACATCAAAGAAAATTGATCTGAGCTATCACTGTACACAAAGCAGAGCATTCACTATAAAACAATGTGTCCCACATCCACGTCAAAGGCAAGCATTGCAGTGCTCCTAATTAAAGTTCATTTAACAATTGTGGTTTTATGTTTATTTTATCTCAAACCCAAGGATTAATGTCTGGGTAGCTTTATGTCACCATCCTAAAACACCTGCTTTTTGGGTTTGGATTTTTGTTGAAAACGTTAAAGGAACACTACCAAGTTAAAATTCATGGACCAGATCGCAGCTGGTATAAACTCAATTTATATCAGTGCAGTCTGATGATTTCTACTAACTAAGAATCAGGGCTTATGTCTTTGTAAACAAGAAGAATTATCCTTACTTGTGTTTTATTAATAATTGCATGGAGTTGTTATTAACAATACAAGTCATAACTCTTTCAGTAGTCCTGTTGCTGTTAATGCCCATATGTGTAAGTGTGTTGTTGTTCATTTACAGTTGGCTATTGTGTGAGGCTTCTCCATGTACAGGGGAAATGTTCTATTATGCTTACAGTACTTTACAGAGTACATCCTGCCATGGAGCAAAACTGTATTCATTTTAAAGGTATTTAGTGTGTATACAAGTTGTTGTACAAGTGAAATTGTACTCAGAACACAGAGTTGGGAATTGGGACTAGGGATCTGTTCCTGATTTTAGTGGAGACTTCTTGTGTGACCTTGGCAAGTGTCTTAGGACTTATCGAACTGATAGTGTTTAACAGTGTCTTCTAAGAAAGGTTGAGAAGTATAGTGAGGACATTTTGAATGGTGGTCTTTGAGGCAGGAAAAAACTTAAGAAACAATGAATAGTTCCACAACACCTTAGGGTGTGGCTAAGCTACACCCCTCTGCTGACAGAGGGATGTAGATTAGGCACATCACTATTGCAAATGAAGTGAGGATTTAAATATCCTGCACTCCATTTGAATAGAAATGGCCGCCCATTTTTGCCGCTGCGACACTTTGCTGGCAAAAAGCGGCAGTCTAGACGGGGATCGGTCGACAAGGAAAGCCTTTTCTGACTGATCCCTTATGCCTCATGTAACGGGTTTACAGGATCAGTCAGGAAAGGCTTTCCTTGTCGACCGATCCCCGTCTTGACTGCTGCTTTTTGCTGGCAAAGTGCCGCAGTGGCAAAAAGCGGTGGCCATTTCTATTCAAATGAAGTGCGGGATATTTAAATCCCCGCTTCCTTTGCAATAGTGATGTGCCTAATCTACATCCCTCTGTCGGCAGAGGGGTATAGTTTAGACACACCCTTAGAGACTAACAAAAAATGTAGATGTATCATGAGCTATCATGGGCACAACCCACTTCTTCAGATGTCATCCCCTTACTCCATTCATCTATTTGTTGATGTTGTTTTTTCACTGTTAATTCCAGTGCACAGCAAAATAAAGTAAAACATAAGAAATCCAAAGCAAGTCAAGACTTCACTGTGCGCATGTGGAATTTCACAAAAGCAGGGGGATAGAACTCAGATACTTCTGTTCCAAGACACAGGATTTCTCCATTTGTGCTAAAGAAAATTGGTTAGCTATATTAGTCTCTTATAAACAGCTGAGTAATTCAGATGTACTGTTTCAGAATAGTTGTACATGTACACAGCGGTCCGTTTGTTACAACATATTCATACAAGGGCTTTTACTAAACACATCCAGCTGCTATGTTAAACCTTTGGAATATGTGTATAGCAGTCACGTGATCCTAGGACATATGTGTATCTATCACATGACTGTGGTACCAATCCTGTGGTGTTCAGAGTCAAATGTTGGATCCTGAAGATTCTTATATAATGATCCTTCTGGTCACCACATAAAATGAAGAACTATCATTATGTCTCTGTGGCGTTTCCTGTTTGGATTGTTTACCCATTATTTTTACTATTTTTAAACTATTGGATTGTTTACCCATTATTTTCATGGGAGACTGCAGAAATAATGGTAGGAGGTAAATGTCTCCCCATGATTTGCATAGAAAGGACCCTCCATGCAAGTAGATCCTCCTCCAACCCCAGCTTCATGTAAGGGTGCTCAAGCCTCTCCACAACATTGTCTCATGAAGTTCAGAAATCAGCACCTTGGGAGGAGAAGGCTATGGCCAAGTGCCTGGTGTCTAGCCAAGACAGTATTACCTTTGGCGGAGAGTCTCTCTGCAGTGTGGACCCCACCACATATCTTAAAAGTTGATTCTAGAGAAAGCTGCCGGTGAAAGATGGAAATCAACCTTGGAAAATAATGGACAAAATGTAGAGGAACCTGAAGTTTTGTAGAAGCATCTGATGACCCACTATCTCCAGAGATTCCCTCAAGCATAACTAAGAAGACTTGGGGTGTTTGTGGAGGGTAGACCCATTGCATCTTCAGCATCATCTTCATCATGCAATGAAAGAACTTGAAAAAAATCCACAAGGGGAACCTCACAGAGAGTTTTATTTCCCCTCAGATCCTGTTCCATATGTTTTTCCCAGCAGAGAGCATGAGCTGTTCTTTTTGCTTGCTGTAATCTACAGCTCTCCCAGGAGACAAATACCACCAGCCAGATATCTGCTGTTAATTACACACGGGTAAATCCAGTCTCAAATCTCAAGATCAATCTCATCTGAAGAAGTGGGTTTTGCCCACAAAAGTGCATACTATTTATACATTTTAGTTAGTCTCTAAGGCCATGTCTACACTAGGAGATTAGTCCAAATTTACTAAGTTCGACTTCTTGATATTACAGGGAAGAATCACATGTAGTCTGAGGCAGGCTCTGTGGACGCACTGCCTCAGACTCAGAACCCAAGAAAGCACTCTGGAGAGCTGCGGGAGGCCTCCAAGAGGTCAATAAGTTTGAATTAGTGGCGCTGCAGTGTCCACACTAACTTTATTTTGGACGTACAAGTACAGGAATAGCATTATTCCTCATGAAAAGCAAGACTACAGAGTTTGAATTCTGTAGCCCATCATTCCAGAATAACCGGCTTGATAGTGTGAATGCACTGCTTACAAATTCTACCTTGGGGGCCAATTTCGGATTAAGGTCATAGTGTAGACCAGTCCTAAGGCGCCACAGGACTACTCGTTATTTTTATGGGTAAATCCAGAGTAACTTCACTGAAATCAGTGGAACTGGTCTGGCTTGACACTGGTAAGAATAAGAGCTGAATTTGACTTCTTAGCACAATAACAGGCAAGTTAGTCATATAACATGGAGGATTTCTGTGATAAAAAATTATTTTAATTTAAACAGTATAATTTCTTTGAGGAAAGTGGAGGAGCAATATTAGTCTATGCATAGAGAGGAAAAAGTCTTAAAGACAACTATTCTGTCAGGGAGAGTGATATTAATACTCAGGAGAGCTATATATAAGTATCTGTCATCATTTACATGGCTGGTTTCGTCACCACATACAAAATATACATAATTACAGTTCACTAACAATGGATTCATTTACTGTGTGTATTCATGCTGTATCTCAATCTTCTCAGCGCACATGGTGTGTAGGTGAGTTACCATGAAATTGAACTCAGTGCCAAAATTTCCAGCAGCCCTTCAATGGATGCACAGACAGCATTTGTTTACATATTATGGGCAGAACCATCAGCGCTGCCTGTTGTTAAGTGAGTCAATACCTGCCATTTATAACACCTTATTTTCAGTTGTTTATAAATTTGCTAAGCTGTAACCGTTCAAGCTGAAATGTTTCATTCCGGGTACCTACCTCATGCTGAATTTGTGTGGAACATGTCAGTCAAAACAGCAAACCCATTTCTAAGAATGATGCTAGGGATTGTTTTTGCCATGTTGGAAAAATATTAGTCATCTCATTGAGAAGCTCATGCTTTGAAGCAGGGAATTGAAATTCAGCAGGGCACAGCCGTTATTTCAGGAATTTGCTTTCCCTGTGAAAATCTGCCCACACTTGACCAGTTATAAGCCCTTGAAAAATTGGTTTATACATGCTCAGTAGAGAATTGTTAGAGAGAAATTATAATAACTGAAGAAGTCATCTGTGCACTGAGCATGCTCCAACCTCTCACATCTCCTGCGCATGCCTCATCCCACACAGTGCTTGAGCAATCCCAGCTCCTAGCTGTGGGGTGTAGGGAGGAGATGTGACAGACCGGGCTGGGCAAATTGCTCAAAAAACAGGGCTCCTTACAGCCCCAGACTGGAGACCGTTCCCAAACAGGTCATAAACCAGTCACGCAGAGCACTTCAGCTGCCAATCTGGCTGGCAGGAAGCCTCATGAGCAAAACCCCTCAGACACCCCAGCTCTCCCTGTGCCACAATCAGCCCCAGGCCTAGCACACAGATGAGAGGTTATAGAACCCAATCTCACCTACCCTGAACGGATTCTTCCGGTCCCAAGAAACCAGCCACAGATCCCCGATCAATTTACACGCTGGATCTTACCCACAAGATCATGCTGGACCAATCCTTTAGAATCTAAAATCTAAAGATTTATTAATAAAAGAAAGAAAAGCCTGAGAGTAAGGTTGTTAAGGAGAATACATTACATGCATTGAATCACCAAGTTCTCAATGCACGCTCTCAGCAGAGATGTTGCAAATTGCTATCTTAAAAGTCTCTGGTGTACATCCTGTGTCAGGATGGGTCCACGATTCTTCCCAGCTCTCTGTCCCTTGCAAGCCTGCATCGGGGATCAGAAGCAGAATTGAAGATAAAATGGAGATTGCCACATGACACTTATATATGTCTCCTGGCATGTTCCTGTCCAGAGTAGGTCACATGGTCCAGTGACCTATCCCTGTGTCCCATGTCATCAGCCATTATTTGCAGGTCCCCAGACACATTCCTCAGGTGTGTATTGGGCACCTTGAGAGTCCTTGTCTTCGGAACTGTGCTAATTAGCATAGTCATTGAGTGGACATTCCAGCCCCCTTGCTCTGTCTCAGACAGAGAACATTCACAATATAAGCAGAGTCCATATTCATAACTCTACATACAGATATCACACAAGTACATGAATAGCATACATAGAATCAGTAGAACACAAGCTTTCATTTGAAACCTCACACAGCCCGCTTTGTATAGATTTTGGGGCAAACACCCCCTTGGGGCACAGCAGTGATCTGGCTGCTCCCCTTAACATTCAGGAGGCCATGCAGTGGAATTGAGAACAGGGAGACTCTTCTGTGCTCTTGATGCTCTTCTCTCTGGTGTGCAGGCAGCAAAGAGAAGGAGGAAGCAGCCTGGCTGAGAATGCAGAGGGGGTTGGAGATGGAGCAGGGGAGGAACATGGAGAAAGGGAGTTGCCAGAGTCAAAGTGGGAGGGAGTCAGTAGTCAGAAGCAGGGGAGGGAAACAGTGGAAGACTGGGACTGGTGGGCAGTAGGGAGGGAATGGGGGAGATGACTAGAGACTGGAGGGAAGAAATAGATTATACAAGGAGCCAGGTGGTGGGAAATTGGGATTGGGTGGGCAAGGAGACCGGGGTGGGGATTAGAAACCTCAGGAGTGGAGACTGAACTGGTTAGACACGGAAAACAGGAGTGGGGTGAGGAGCCAGGATTGGGGAAGAGACGGGACAGGGACAGGTTCAAGGGGATGGGGCAAGAGGGTTCAGGTTTGAGAGAAACAAGCAGAAGAGTCTGTGACCCCTAAAAACCACTGTCCTCCAAAATCTGGAAAGTGCCCTCAGATTCCTGAGTGACAGAAAATATCTGTGAAATCCACTGGCAAAGTGTTGCATCCCCCTCCAGAACTGGTCCATTCTATACCAAGTGCTGGAAGCCCTAACCCAAGCAAGTGCTTTAAGCACAGTTTGGTAAGTGTAAAGTTATTTAACTCTTAACCCTGCAGGTTTCTGTCTGATTAGACTGGCTGGTACGAAATGCTAACCTGGCAGGCAGGTTCTTAGAGCCATGTTTCATGGGGCAAAAGGTATCTTTACCATGTTTACCCAGAGCAGATACTTACAGAGTGAAGCATTTTGGTTGCATTTTGCTAGCAGCTGTGTATCTGAGTAGTGGGAATGTGAAAAGAAACTGCAGTGGCATGATGAGGTTTTGAAGCAGAAGGCAGTGAGTGCCCAGGGGAAACAGGGCAGTGTTAGCAGCTTCTGGTTAATCCATTGATCTGTTCTTGTTAAAAGAAAATGTTTCCGTTCTAGTAATGTCTCTCTCTTAAACACTGATCCAAAATCCATTGAAATCAGTAGAAAAATTCTAATTGACTTCAGTTGGCTTTGGATCAGGCCCATTGTGACTGCCATTTTTAGATTGCCAAGATCATTTTGAGATGTACAGGTAACAATGCACACCACTTAGGATTACACTCTACTCCTGGCCATGTCCTGATTCTTACAGGACTCCAAACAATTATTCAAGTAAAGTCCAGAAACCACAACCCTTCACTCATGACGACAGAAGTAATTTGAAATCACTTTCAGGCTCAATTTTCTGTGAGAGAGAACTTCTCCAGGAATGATCTAACATCTTACAGATCATCTCTACCTTCATATAAGTGAAAAATAAAACATTTTAAATCTGAGTTTCTTTTATTTATTCTGAAGCAAAGGGCTACAGTGCCCTAGCCCTTATTTGGCCATGCAGAGGAATAAGGCCCCCAGTGTACCTGCTTGTCCCTGCATAGAGTATGATTCTGGCCATGGGGAGGACAGTACGGGCTACGAGTTAATATTTCACACTGAGACATGGAGGGAAAGAGGAGAGAGGAAGGTGGTGAGAGGAGCTCTGACTGACATCCACACAAGCACAAGAATGCACGTGTAGAGCCCTGAAAATCCATGGATATCCACTTTATATCCTCGGATATCCACAGCCATGTCTCTTTTTGCAGATAAAGATGCAAATGAGGATACAAATTCTGTATTTAGAACCTTGCAAATTTGCAGATATCTGCAGGTATCTGTATCTGCAGATCTGGATGTAGCTATCCGTGGCTCATTTTTGCAGATATGGATGTGGATGTGGATACAAATTTTGTATCCACACAGGGCTCTGTGCTTGTAGGAAGGTAGAGGTGCAGACTGTTTCAAGAAAAAGAATGAAATGAAGTAACATTCAGCCTTCTTCCCTGAGTCAGGGAGGAATTATGACTTTAAAGCCATGTCTACACTAAAAGGAACATTGAATCAAGATATGCAACTCCAACTACATTAATTATGTAGCGGGAGTCGACATACCTTGTTTCGAATTTCCCTACTGTCCCCACAGCGGGAGGCCAATGGGAACAAATGCTCCCATTGCCTTCCCTTACTCCTCACAGAAGCAGGAGTACTGGCCACTGATGAGGGGTGCACTCTGAGTTCAATTTAGCAAGTCTTAACTAGACTCAGTAAATCGAACTCCGGAAGATCGATCATGGCAGCATCAATCTTCCGTTTAGTGAAGATATGGCCTAAGACCCAAATTGTTCTCTGGTTTTAAATTCCCCTATTCAAGGTAGATTTGTAAAATTAGATTGTAGTCTAGTTTCAAATGAACTGGGAACAAGGAAGTATTGTGCTGAATAGAAAATTGCAGCTGCAAAAAATGCAAAAATCTTCATAGTGTTTTCAGGGTTTTGCTACACTCACAATTTTTTATAAAAAGCTGATTTAAGCCCATCCTTATTTTTAGGAAGTATTCATGAAAACTCACTGAATATGTTGTTTGTTTTAGCCTATGGGTTTTGGTGTGATGTGATGGAATTTTTAAGATTCTTCCAGTATCCATATTGGATCAGATCCTCAACTGGAGATAATCAGCTTAGTTTCATTGACGTCAGTGATGCTATACTGATTTACATCAATTAAGGGCTGGCCCCTGGTGTGCCAGATGCTTTCCAAACACAGATGGGAACACTGGGCTTCATTCACAATTGGGAAACTTAGGAAAACAGGCATTGAGAGGTTGTGGCTTTCCAATGTCACACAGTAAATCTGAATTAGAACTCAGGTCTCCTGAATCTGTCTTCGGCTTTAGTCACTGTGGTTGGGTGATTGCCCCACACTGGCTGAAAGGGGTTAAAGCAGGCTAGAAGGAGCCTGTGCAGAGCCTTGGCCAATGAGGGAGAAGCTTTTAAAGACCCAATCAGAATGTAGCTAGCTGGGACAGTGCTGTATATAAGGACCTGCAGAGCACAGAAAGACAATTAGGCTCTGACCATAGAAGGTGCAGGACCTGGTTCCCAGAGAATTACCTTTTGGAGAGCAGTACTGGGCAGGCTCAGGAGTGCTAGAGAGGGAGGTTCCAGCCTGATATCTGCCAGGCTGCTGGCCATGCCACAAGGGATAGGAGGGTGGAGGGATCACAGGGGAAGTGGCCTAGGGAACCAGAGGCAGTGAAGGGGAGTAGAGAAGGGCAGGACAAGATTACTGCTGATGGGTCCCCAAGTCATGAACCAGAGAAGTGGGCAGGCTTGGGCCCCCATTTCCCTCTTGCACCACACCTTGCCATCAAGGTGTGGCCTATACAAACTGTGGCTTGCCCCTGAGACAGAGGGGCTAGGTTTAAAGGTCATAGTCAGCCGCCGAGGCAGCAGAGATGAAGGACTGATGATATACCCCCAGGAGGGGGATGAAAGACCACTTTAGCGGGCACTGCCGATGCCGTGGTCCATGAATGATGCAGGTCCAGAATCTGAAGGTGAACAGAGGAGTGATGGGTGAAACAACAGCCAGCAGATGACTAGATAGATAGATAGATAGATATTTGCTTGAAAATTGCTCTTTACAGCAACTTCATATAAATATAAATATAAAGTTGCTGTAAAGAGCAATTTTCAAGCAAATTAGAAAATTGGGGTTTTACTTATAGAAATGCTGGCAGATGCTTAAATATCGTGTTCCAAATGACACCCCAATAAATATATATTCAAGTAAACTGCTGAGGTCCCTGACTATGGAGAAACTTACATGTGGTGTACCTCCCAAAATACTGTGTACAACAAATGCATTAAAAAATTTCAAAGACAAAGCAGATGCCGTTATCATGATAAATCACTTTTTAATCAGTCATAATTTTGCACTAAGTGCTGTATAAGTGCCCTTTGTTTCACTACTTAAACTGTCAATGGCTAACAATGAGAGTTGCAGACTAGTGCCTGCCATTAAGAGCGGGGGGAAAATCAATACAATTTTTAATTAAGGGTGCCCGGTGACTAGAGCTTTTAAACAAGGAATTCTCCTTGTCAGTACATCTAGCCTTTAAACCCTCCATATTCTGGCAGTTCAGAAGTTAACAGGCAGGAAAATGGAGGGTATTTGTAATGTGGTCCAACTTGAAATAAGAAAGAGAGAGGAGTTCTGAGGAGGAAATAATATAATGGTTTCTTTCGGTCCTAGTGCCTTTGTCAGAGATGGGATAAAATATGCAGATGTTGATGTCTGTAAACTGCAAGGATGATCTTTTCACTGACCTTAAAAAATAATTATTGTAGAATAATAATGTTAATAAAAATTGAAAGGTTCTTTTCCATTGACACACGCCCAAATCCATACAACGAGCTATTACAGACAAGAATGGTTTGCAGTCTATTTGGCTTATTCGTGTTATGGACTGCCTCAAGCTGCCTTGTCCTTGTTTGGTGTCTTCCCCTTTTATGTCCCCCCTGTCCTGCCGATACTGGCTGTTTCTTTGGCATTCATTGAATTGGCAACCGTATTTGACCAATGGGAATAAAATTTTAACATTGAGTTCATTAACAACTTTATTATTCTGCTTGTCAGTAGAAGCACAATTCAGTGGGACTCCTAGTAGGAGTAGGGTCTTGTCTACATAGGACATTTTCCTATTTATATACTGGGATAATTAAATTGCTATAATTATATTGGATTCTCTTATTCCAAAATGAATGTGGGGGGTTTTCAGCATAACTTAAATTGTTTCCAAAACAACATCTAACCAAGAAAAAGACACTTTTGTATTGGAATAAAAGTGTCTGCTTGGGAAATGGGACTGACACAACAGTAGTGATTTCAACTTAACTTTACTGGTATCATTCCCATATAGGCAAGCCCTTAAGTATTGCTGGATCTCAGCTACTATTATTTTGATTATTGAGCTAATGGATTATTTATATATGTATTAAATAACAATTGGATTGTTACTGATATATTTTGTGGATATTTTGTGCATATGGAGCTTTATTTTGAAGAATATCAAAGCAATTTATAAATATTAGTAAATATAATCTCACAAATTCCCTGCATTTATTTATCTTATATAATTACCTAACAAAGCCGAAATATCCAGTCAAAGTCCAAATGTTTATATAGCGATTTTTAGCCCCATAGCACAAGCCCAAGTCAGCTGGCCTGGGCCAGTCATGGCTGGCCCACGGGTCCCCTTAAAGTCTCTGCCTGGGCCTTGGGCAAATGCCACTGTGTCTATGTTACAGCATGGGCTGTCCATCATGAAGCTTGCTGAAGAAGGAGACACTTGTCAGTTTTCTTCCCTAAATCAAAAGGATTTCGATAAAAACCTGGGCAATGGGGGATTGAAGTAAAATTGTGATGAAGAAACAGGGAACCAATTGCGTGTGAAATTACACTAGTACGTTTTCTATCTGGGACAGAAATGTGATACTCAGTAAAACATATTGTAATAAAATTACAATTGAATTTAAATATAGCTGCTCTCTACTGGCTGAAATTAGAACTAGGCAATTGTATGTGGCCTAGGCCCTGTAGGAAAAGCTGCTTAATGTCTAAACCCTGGTCTACAGTAGGGAATTATTTCAAAATCACAAGTGGAGCACCCACACTACCAAGCCCATTATTTCAAAATAAGGGGCTGGTTATTTAATACCTGCTTTCCATGAGGAAAAACACTTATTTTGAAATTGTTATTTTGAAATAGTGGTAGTGTGGATGCTCCACTGCTGCTATTTCAAAATAACTGTTCCCCAGAGTCATTTAATGTAATTTCTCCCCAATGCTTCTTGGGGCTGTAAGTCGAGGTAGCGCAACCACATTAATGGAGTCTGCCTCGGACTAATTTTGAGGCTTCCCTGTAGTGTGGACACGCTAGTTCGAAATAGTTATTTTGGGAGTTATTATTTTGAAATAAGCTATTTCAAAATAATTTCCTAGTGTAGACATGCCCTAGTAGTCTCACAGAGTATCAGCAATTCTTCTCCACTGCACACAGTAAGAGGTCCAGATCCTTGGGACCCCCTTCTCCACCTGATAGTGTTTCTAGAGGTGTAGGGATGACTTACTGCCACTTGTATGCCTGATTGTGGGGCTATTTCACACTGGTCCAGGCCCTACCTGAACCTAGGCTTATCATTGCGGGACCTGGGTCTCACAGTCATGTTAATGGATCCAAACTGCATTATGGTGTGACTTCTGACTTGGGCCTGTGGCTTGAGCTACAGTCCCTCTGCAAAATGACAGGGCTCAGATATGAGTTGCAATGGGACTTGGGTCCTGACCTACTCCCCTAGCAGGGTCCTAGGATGGGGTCCTGAGTGTTTGCCAACCCAAGACAGATTGATTTGTGTGTGGAAGGACAAGAAATTTGGGCTCAGACCTGATTCAGAGCCTGGGCTTCGTGTGCAGGGTGCACATGTCCTATAAGTCCTGCAGAAAGAGCACCTGGCTGGATATCAGGTCCTCAGTGTTCTTTTCTTGGCTCTTCTATTGACCTGCGATATGATGCTGGGCAAGTCACATAATTTCTCTGTGCCTCTGTTTCTCCACCTCTAAAAAGGGGATAATACATCTTTCTCTTTATAAAGCACTCTGGGTACGTCAATTGTGTTGCTTATTTCAAAATAGCTTATTTCGAGTTTTGGTGCTGTCTACATGGCACTTATTTAGAAACAGAGCACCAAATTCCCTTACTCCTTGTACAATGAGGGTTACAGGAGTGGGGGTAAGAAGTCCTCCAGCTTGACAATATTTCTACATTATTTCAAAATAACCGCCTGCTGTGTAGATGCGGACTATGTGATTTTGAAATAACGCTAGTTATTTCAAAATAATGTTGCTGTGTAGACATAGCCTTTGAGAGCTATAGAAGAAAAGTGCTATAAAGGTACCAAGTATTATCATGAAAAAATTTCTTGAGCTGCCCCAAAGCATTGGGTAGCTATGATAGGTCTGTGTACTCCATCAATGCACATTCCTCCCCTCCCCTTCTTGATTCAATGAGTAGCAGCATTTCTGGGGAGTTTTTGCCTTTTGCTCTCCTCTCTGATCTAATGCAATTGTCCACTGGCAGAAGCGCTGTGAGGTGCAGAATAAAGTAATGAAGCTAATCTGATTTCCACCCCCAACCCCAAGATCTACATGCCCTTATTGTATTAGATTCCTAATGAGATTCTCCATCTGCACTCCAGCAACAGGACCAACAGTGTGTGGGAAGGGGGTGGGGAGCTTTTTACACAGGAGATTGCCTCCATTTACATCCCATCTTTAATAGATAGAAACCTGCCTGCCCTTGAGTTGTAAGGCATCTGTTTCCCTTTCCCAAAGTGTGCCTTGGGGGAGGAGCTTCTTTCTTGTTTATAAGTTGTAAGAAGAAAATATACAAATGAAAGCTGGGGTGTCTTTGTTATGGGCAACAGTAAACATAGGAGCCATAGCGTTGAGGCATCCTCCTCTTCTGTATGTGTGCCCTGGAGCCAGGTATCGGGAAGGGACATGCTTCCTTAGGTGGATCTTCTAAGAGGAATTCAGCTTTAGCTAGAATTCCTTCTTTGTGCTCCTGAGCAGCCTGGGCAAATACATCATGTATGGTACCCTTGGGACAGGAGCACCGTGCCCACACAGTCCAGAGGTCCTTCCTGGAAGAGGTGAACCCATCACTCTGGGGTCATCTAACCCTCTTTCCAGCAGGTAATTCACATAGGGTGCTTAGAAGAAGCAAGTCCTACATTCTCCAGTTGCACTGGGCCTGCGCCTGTTGAGAAGAATGGGAGCCATTAGCGCTAAAAATCTGTACCCCCTGTCTCCATGCAGCTCCCTCTCTTACATAGCCCTGCAGGCTATGATATAGTGCTTTCTAGCAAACTAAAGTAAACATAACTCAGATTATAGAATGAATGTGTGGCAACCACCACACCCATTTTTGCTTTATTGCAAAAACCTAAAGTTTGGAGTCAATCCCTCAAAAACTATAAGACTATAAACAATAGTAGTGTGGCAAGTGTATAGCAGCAGGAAACCTCCAACTATCTGCTGGGAAAGTGTCTTTGAAATGCTTTCCAAATGAGAGAGGTTTGTAATCAATTTATTATACTTGTAGGGCTGAATCTTCCTCTTTTAAAATGCCAAATAGAGTTCCAAGGGAGAAGGATTTGGCCTTAGCGGAGTCTTTGAAATAACCCATGTGGGTGGTAGGCATTTATGGATAAAATGCCGAGGAAATAGTTTAACAGCCTCACCCGAGTCCTTGGTGGACAAAGTTCCATATCATAGAAGCACCATACATAATTCACCACAAGAGAGCCCCAGAACTAAGCAAGAAAGCTAAATTGCCTGTCACTTCCAGGAAAGGTGTTCTCTATGGGTCAAGGTTGACATCGCCGGTAAACCAGCGTGAGGAAGATCGCCTCTGTCACTGTGTAGATACATTTTGTCTAGACTGCAGAGAAATGGGGAGTATTAGTGTGAACGCTCAAATTACCCTGTTGTTTACAATTCCCATTCACAAAGCAGTGAGTCTGTCTTTCTGATCAAGTTTGTGGGGGTGAGGAGGAAGAAGGGAATATTGTGTGTCAATATTTTTAAAGTACCACTGATGGTCTTATTAAAACAAAACAAAGTTAACCACAGCCAGAACATGTATTCTGTGCACAGGGTTGTCCTGTCAGAGGTGTGAGGCATTACCACTTAGTCTGAATACAAAAAACATCTCATTATTACACTGGATAGGAAATGCTGCTAGTTACAGGCAGCAAATATGACTTCAGGAGTGCAGTTCATGAGAAGTAAATGCCATCTGGCTGTCATTAAGTGGCTGATTGTGCCTTTCTGTGATTGACTGGTGATTGATTGACAGGTAGTAAAGAGAGGAAAGAGATATAGTATGTGTCAGCCAGGTTTTAATATTTGTGGTGTGGGTAGTTATCCTGAGGTCAATTTTTTTTTCTTTGAATTCCATTCCCACTGCAGCCTCCATTTCATATAGATTTGATGCCTGAACAAAAAAATGTAATAGGAAGTAAAGGGTATGGCCAAATATTAATTTGATCTTTTGCAAATCGTCACAATTTAACTCTAGAACCCTGGAAAAAGATGTATACTGTTACCCAATCCTGCTTTCTTTGTACATGCAAAACTAAAACATCACGGGTTAAAACATGGGGGCTTAGTTTGAAGATTCAAATTGCTGTGCTTGAAAGAAATACATTTTGGACTGCGAAAAGGCTTTCTAAAGTTTCAGGATGAAAATTAAAGAGGAGTGTTGCCTAATTAGATTGCAAGCTTACTAAACCCTCGTCTATATGTAACTGCGTTGCTCAGGGGTGTGAATAACCCACGCAGCTGAGCAATGTGGCATACAGTGCTATTATCAGCGGGGGAGCGTTTCCTGCCACAATAGCTGCCACCTCTCATGAAGTTGGACTAACTGTGCTGATGGGAGAGTTCTCTCCAGGTGGATTAGAGTGATGTAATTGACGCGCTACAGTGAGGCAGATGTGCTGATGCAGTGTTGCAAGTGTAAACCTGCCCTAAGATTGGAAGATTTTTAGGAAGGAACTGTCTTTTTGATGCTTCTTTGTAAAGCACTTAGCCTAATAAGGTCCTGGGTATTATGATAATACAAATAATTAATAATGATGATAATTAATAAAACCATCCTGAACCAAGTTCCATTCCTTCACAGAGTATCCGATCAAGTAGAACTCAGTCCTGCAAAAAACATATGCACCTAAGTCTTCATCCAGCAAGGTGCTGAGCAGCTACTGAGTGCTGCTGAGTGCCTTCCATTCCCATCACATTCAGTGGAAATGGAGAGAGTTTACCACCAATCAGGAGATGCTTTGCTTAGCACCTTGCAAGGCCAACGCCAAGCTCCATTGGAGCAACTAATGATCTGAATTCACCGCATGAGTGTAAGCAGCAGTTTCACTGAAGCACTACAGCTGTGCCGCTGCATCCTTTTAAATGTAGACAAGCCCTTAGTTAAACTTGGCGAGTAGACACATTTACACCTCGCTGATATGTATTGCAGCAGGTGCAACTTAAACTGAAGTAAGCCAGTTCTAAATCAGCATAGATTATTTGCACAGGAATTTGTACTTGTTTAATTAAACTGGGGTTTAAGCCAATTTAAGTTAGACTGATGCAAGTTCTTTGTGTACTTGTAGTATTTGCCCCCTAAAAAGCTGGAAGGAAAGAAACCAGATACAGGGTTTTCCTTAGAGGTGCTAAGTCCCTTAGGACGTGCTCCTACAAGACTTGCTCTCCTAGGCTGAAATTCACCCTGGTGTAGAGGACCAAAATAAGGTCTGCACACCTACTAAAAGGCAATGTAGGATGCCAGGTGAGAGCGCATGTGAGTTTTGATTGGTTCGTGGGACTTGTGTTGGCCCTCTGCACAAGCATGAATTTCACTCCTGAGTAAGGAGTGCCCAGCTGAGTAAGGATGTGCAGGATCAATCACGTTATTCACTTGGAACCTGCTCCTGATGCAGCTAAAGCCAATGAGAATTCTGCCATTAACAAGGCTCATGACTGCACCTTTGACCAACAGCCTAATTGAGCAAATTCTAACTTGTTCAAGCAGTCTCTGGCCTCATCCTGCAATTCTTTGGCATTTCAATACCTTTACTCACCTGAATAGTTTCCTGAAAGCCAAGGGATTATTTGTGTGTAAAGTCACTCATATGTAGGACCCAATAGGTCTGTTTGTTTGAGTGTGGCTTGCAGAGTTAGGCCCATGATCCCCAGCTCCCACTGACCTCCCCAACAGAAGCTTTGTCCAAGAAAATACTGCAGGAGTTAGTCCTTATAGGTGAAAATTGAAATGGAGCACTGCATGCTCAATGAAAATAAAGGGCCATATCCTGCTGTAAGTTGTAAAGTTGAAATCCCCACTACTCACCAATATCGTCTTATACCTCCCTCTATCATCATAATGGCATTTGGTTAGCATTCTTGCTGTAAAAATGATGGTATTAAAAAGCTTTAACTCTGGAAGGTATTTTTTATAATGAATTTAACTTTTGGAAATACATCTAGCTCAATGGCAACATTTAAAGAAATAGCATAAATAAAATTAAGGCATTTTTGCATTTTGTTATAATTATCTCCTATGAAACTCATAAGGCAAAGATACATTGGACTTTTGTTTCCTTACACATTTTTGTGATTAATAAAGATATACTAAGGTGCTTCTAAATGAAAATCAGTGAAGAAGTATGGGGATTTCAGGAGTAATAATTAAACCTGGTGATGTTTTATGCAAGGACCCCAAAAGGAATTTAATTTAGATACATTGTTTGATTAGATTAAAATAATGTATTTAAAATATGCTTATTCAGATTAATAAATGAGTAATACATGTAAAATATTCATTATATATCCAGTGCATCATAAAGACTGTATATACTACATATTTCTAAAACATAACTGTGTATTCAAGATAAATATGCTTTTAATTAATCTCTCAAGGCATGTCTACACTAGAAAATTATTTCAAAATAACTGATTTTGAAATAGTAAAGCTCCCAAATAACTATTTTGAAATAGCATGTCCACACTACAGGGAAGCCTCAAAATCAGCCCGAGGCAGGTTCTCTTAATATGAATGCGCTACCTTGACTTAGAGCCCCAGGAAGCATTGGGGAGTAATTACTTTGAATGACTCTGGGGAGTAGTTATTTCAAAATAGCAGCAGTGGAGCGTCCGTACTAGCGCTATTTTGAAATAATTATTTCACAATAAGCATTATTCCTTGTGGAAAGCAGAGGTTATTATTTTGAAATAACCTGCCCCTTATTTCAAAATAACTGGCTTGGTAGTGTTGACACTCTGCTTGTTATTTCGAAATAAGGGGAGTTATTTCGAAATAACTCCCTAGCATACACCAGAACTCAGTAATTATGTGATACAGAAGAATTGTCTTACTAGATCAAAGTGGAATTCACATTTGGAAGCCTTGATTCATTATTTTCCTTTATATTCTTGACCTTGGGAGATAGGATAATATTCTGAAGGAGAAAGAAGAAACTAGGTTTTCCCAGTTTCAGTGTGAACCCAATAAACATGCTCCATTTATGTGTTAATACATAATAACTACATAGACAGACAGACAGACAGACAGACACACATACCCCTTTTGTAAGTAAGTGTTAATCAAGAAAAAAACTGTATTCATCCATGAAGAAAACGACATGAAATAGCTAGAATTTTACACGTTATTATTTGTAATTCTTACACTAGGAATCAACAAGAGTACTGCTTCTTTAAGAAAAGATGGTCTCTAAACAGTTTATGAAGTGATAGATCATATATAAATAGGTTGTTTGCTCTCAGTACAGATGCCATCATTACTAACTACTTTCAGGCTCTTTGAGAGCTAAATAATTTCGTAATGCATCATTGAACATTTAGTTGCTTCGATAGCAGATGGTTTCCAGGGTCCATCTGCTCACAGCAATGTTTTCAACAAGCCCCCTTCACCTTCACCAAAAGGTTCAGAAACATCAGAATACTCATTCTTCACCATAGGTGCCTTTTCTGCATCCCACCCTACAGGACTAGTGGGTCACACTCTCATACAGGCAGAGGTGGCTGGATTGGATGCTTTTTGAAAGAAGTGACTTGTAATATTTCAGCAGGTGAATGAGTAGAGCAACAATGTTTTGGACATGTGCAAAGGACCATGTTGGTCTGAGTATAAACAGTATTCTTTCAGTGGTATATTTTTGCCAAGACTTGCAGCCAACTGAGAAGCGTTGAATAATTTTTGGCAAAGAAAACAAAAATACTTTTATTTTTGCACAGCAAAAAGATTTGTAGCCAGTTGAAATATCCAAGTGTCATGTTGCTGAACAAAGAAATCCCTATAGTCGGATGAGATTGTTAATGAGTCAAATCTGTATTTCCTTACATCACCAAGAGGAAAAAAGGGTAATAGAAAATGACTAAGGGTTGTATAATCAGAGCAGTCTATACATTTGGGCCTAATAAGAAGGGCAGCTGCATAAGAAACACAGTGAAGCAACTGAGCGGGTACGGCTACACTAGCTCGTTAGTTCGAGCTTGCATGTTCCCGGGCGCCGCCATTTTTAAATCCCCCTTAGTCCGAACTCCGTGCCCGCGGCATGTGGAATGAGGAGTAACGGTAGTTCGAATTAGGATCTTTAATTCGAACTACCCAGTCCGTACCACGTGTAGCCGCGGGCACGGAGTTCGGACTAAGGGGGATTTAAAAATGGCGGCGCCCGGGAACATGCAAATGAAGCCCGGGATATTTAAATCCCGGGCTTCATTTGCAACTCCGCTTGCCCTCATTACCCTACCTAGCTCGAACTACCGTTACTCCTCGTGGAACGAGGTATACCAGTTGTTCGAATTAGAGATCCTAATTCGAACTACCTACTCCGTGCTGCGTGTAGCCGCGGGCACGGAGTTCGACCTAAGGGGATTTAAAAATGGCGCCCGCCCAGCAAGATGCAAATGAAGCCCGGGATATTTAAATCCCGGGCTTCATTTGCAACTTCGAATGCCTACATTAACCACCCTAGTTTGAACTAGGGTGGTAGTGTAGACATACCCTGGGAGCCTGAAAATCTAGGCTCTGTTGCTGGCTCTGTTGTAGCCTTCTAGTGTGACTTTGGGCAAGTCATGTACTCTCTCATCTTTGTCAAATGGGGATATAATCATTATTTTGTGTGCTTTGTCTGATTGGACTGTAAGATTTTTGAGGCAGGACCTGTCTCTTATATGCATGTACAGCACCTTGCCCAAAGGGCCCCCTCTCTGGCTTGGAGCCTGTATCTGCTGTTGTAATAGGTACCTGAGAGAGAGAGAGAGAGATTACTATATTAAGATAATGTTATGAGTTTTTTTTAAACCAGGGGTTTTCTGACCCACAGAAAAATCAGTCGGGGGCCGCACACAAGTGAGAAGCAAAGTGAGAAGCCCCTGACTGAGAATGAGAAAGCCACTCCCCACATTCCCCTTGCACACCAGAGCCTGGGGGGGGGGGGACAGGCTCATAGATTTTGTATACTCCAACTCTGTGGTTGGGTAGCAGGGGGCTGGAGTGCCAGTATGGGCTCCCCAAAGCAAGGAAATCCTTGAGCTTTGGGGGCCGGATCCAGGCAAGTTGGGGGACAAATCTGGCCCCCAAGCTGGAGGTTCCCCACCCCTTTAAACCTTCAGTTATAGCAAGTCAGATAGAAAGACTTAGTCAGTTCTAATATACCTGAGCACTGCAGTTCATGAACTCTGTTACAGACCTTTTAGAGTGTGATTGATCATGCATGTTGAGCATGCATCTGTGACCACTGAGGTCTTCCTGGTTTTGCTTTGGGACACAGCATGGACTCTTCAAGTGGCATAGAATTAAGGGGAAGTGGCTAAAATAAACCTACTAAAGCTAAAGAAAAACTTCAATTTACTGATAACTAGTCCTGCTGAACTGTTCTGATTCTATTCAATAGAGGATGATTGTACAGATACTGTACACACAAGTCAATTCATTATCTTAGGAGCACCAACATCTGGATGAGTTTATCTAGAGTGGACTGAACAAAGCTGGCATTCCAGGCCTTCCTGTCCTCTTCCCTCTGCTCAGGCAGTGGGAGGTGATAATCTTTTGGGAATGCAGCATTTCATATTGGATGTAAAGGGCTGCATTCCAAGCTGAGATGAATGGGCAGGCAGCATGGAAATCTGGATCCAGACTCATTAATTATGAGTCCAAACATGGGAGCTATTCTTGTGAGATTTCAGTTCATTTGTGCAGATATGGATGCAGCTACAAATTTTCTATCTGCACAGGGCTCTAAGGATGTTGTAATTGGGATCCTGGTCCATATTCAATTCTGATTCCAAAGACAATAGCACAGTGGAGCCACGTTATATTATAGAAATGTGAATAGTACATGGAAAGTCCCTCAAAATGCATTGGTACTATTTAGCACTTTTATTTCAGTCATTATGGATAAGGCTAAGATTTAGTCATGGGTGTTTTTAGTAAAAAACCTGGACAGCTCATCGGCAATAAACAAAAATTCATGACCTGAGACCTGTCTATGACTTTTACTATATAAATACCCTTGACTAAAATTTAGCACTTCCTGGAATGTTGCTGTTCTGGGAGGCCTCAGGATACCGCTGCTCTGGAGACCTCCAAGGGAAATGTCTAGCCCCTGCTCTGGGCATAGGGGCTCACTGCCCCCAGCCACCCACTTCTCTGAAGCTCGGGGGACCATGGCTCTGAAGGCCTCCAGGGTAGGCCCTTGCTTGACCAGATCCGGGGCCGGCTGCCTGGGGCCTCTCAAGCACTGGTTGGTGTGGCTCCAGGGACTACCTGAGTGGCTGGGCTATGGGCCACTCCAGACGCGGTCGGTACAGCTGCCCCTGCAGCACCTGAGGAGCTAGCCTCGGGGCTGATCTGGCAGCCCTGGGGTCAGTCACACAGGCCATGGCAGCTACAAAGGTGACCTCCATCACAGAATCGCAGCCTCAGTTATGGGCGAATCCTGCTCCCATCTCCATAACCACAGAGGGTCCTTGGGTAAGATAACTAGTGAAATTACCCTGCGCAAGGCTGGACATGTCTTTGTATTGGGGAACCTTATTCACTACATAGAAGCAGGAAGGTGAGAAGACCTGCCATGGTACAGATTCTATGGTGCTCGCTGTCACACTGGCATCATGGAGAATTACCTCAGCCACAGTGCTGAAATGACCTTTATGGAGCAGTTCTGAAGGTGCTGTGTGACCTGAGAGGAAAGACTCCTTCCTCACCATATTCTGTGAACAGCCCAGCTAATTGGGCTGAAGGCTGTGTGCTGATTACTTGGTCCTATTAGAGGGTTCCACGATTTCTAATTTGACCAAACGCGCAAGCAGCGGTGCAGAGAGATCCAGTGACACTGTGAGTCAACAGTGAACTCAATTATTATCTGAATTCTAATAAGGATTCCTAACAACATCTGCAAGCTCCTGTTCCTGAGACCCATGCTATTTAAAAGCTTTATGGAAACTGAATTGGTTATGTGGAAACAACCTACTCAGTGACATTCTTAGCCCAAGATAGTGCAAGACTCAATGTGGTAAAGAGATTCATTGTCATGGAACAGGTGCAGCATTGTACAATTTGTTGAGCAGATTAGTTTTTGTTTGGCTTCTGCACTGCCAGGCACAATGAGACCTGGTCTATGGCTGGGATTCCTAGATGCTTCTGAGAATGGTAAAACAATCAGGTATTTGTGGAATTCCCACTGCAGTCAGTGAGACTTTTGTTTCTGGAAAGTCTGTATGATTAGGTCATAATTTGCTATTGTTTATAAATTTTCATAATATGTCCAAAAGGAGGGGGAGGGAGGATCTTTATTGATCAGGGACTTTCACATCTGATGTGGTCCCTGTTTGATCCTAAGTGAATCACAATATTTACTCAGGGCCTGGATAGATAAAGTAAATATACTCTTGTGTAACCATATCAGTGTAATGTAGCTGTACTGCTGAGGCACTAGGAATAGTGTTAATGAAAAATGGTATAATACTGCATGGCATTCCAATAAAATGGTAAAATTCATATCATGCTGGTGGGCACTTTATGTACCGATAGATGTAACACAGATTGTGCAATCTTTGTAGGAGGAACTCTGCCTTCTTTCGCGTATGTACAGTGCCTAGCACACTGAAGACACTGCTTGAAATAAAAAAAATCCAGAGATATGTACTGTGAAGTTAATTAATGTTTGAAAAATGCCTTAAGATCCTTGAGTAAAAGAAGCTGTGTAACTGTAAATTATTATAGACTATTACTAATAGATTTACTCAGTGTTGCCCAGGTCCTTCAGGGCAGGGCCTTGGGGATATGGAGAGGAGGGTGCAAGAGGGGCAAGGGGCCAGTGTTCTCTTCCCCCCCCCCCAGCATTCCCCGGCCTGCCTGGGGCCTGTAATCCTCCCCCCAGGCCATCCTCCCCCCCAGGCCATTAGGGGCCTATTTTCTCCTGCTCTGGGCCACTCCCCAGCCTGCCCAGGACCTGGTCACTCTCCCTCCCAAGCACCCTCCCAGCCCACTGGGGCCTGTTCTTTCCCCCCTGCCCCCAGACCAACCTCCCAGCCTTCCTCGGACCTGTTCTCCTAACTGCTCCCCCCAGGCCAGGCCCCCCAGCTCAGCCAGGGCCTGTTCTCTTCCCCCTCTCTGGCACTGCGGCCAAGGGCTGGGAGGGGGAAAGGGTTTCAGGCAGGGAGGCTACTGACCAGTGTGCTGTCAGGCAAGATATCAGAGCCACAGCCCTGCTGGCCACTTCCTTGGTGGCCGCCCCCAGTGGACATTCTGCACCTGTGGCTCTCTACCACCAGTGGCCACTCTCATATCATGTCCCTCTGAACAACAGCCCCTCTCTTTGCACATTATGGAAAACAGTCCTTTTCCTGGGGCTTCCAGTTGTCCTGGCACAACCAAACCCTGACCTTGCTTTAAGTTTAAGAGGAAGCTGCATATTAACTTTGGCAGTCCTAGCTCTTACCATTTAGGAGGAGTTCTTGAGCAAACAGACTCATAGACAGACATACATACACTAGATAGATAGATAGATAGATAGATAGATAGAATGTGTATTACGAAAAGCCCATGATTCTGGAGTAACTGGTGGCACACTCTTCCTGTATTAGGAGTGGAGATAAGGGGGGAGGGGAGTTTTTAGAAATACAGTTACTGTTTATTCTGTTTCTGTCATCTTCCTCTCCTTCAGGCCCCTTTCCCCTCTCCAGAAGTCCCCACAGCTCACTGCATCCCTCCTGTCCTCCATTCCTTTTTCTCACAGGAACAGCAGGAGTGAGGAGGGACATGATGGGCAGGTGGTGAAGAGGCAAATGGGAGGCAGGGGGTGAGGAGGAGAGTGGTGGGAGGAGGTGAATAGGGGCAGAACAAGAAGCAGGTGAGATGGGTGTCACAGTGTACAGCGAGAGGGGGAGGAGGGACATGGCAACAGGGCCATGTGGGGAGGGTGCAGGGCCTGGAGAAGGGCTGGAACAGAGCAGGAGTGGAGTGTAAGTGGGGTCATAGGCAGAATAGAGAACTAAGCTTCCCCAGGGGAAGCTTCACCCACTCCCCATAACATGGGAATTCAAACTGTACCCTGTCTCCTATATCGGTCCATGCTACATACACACAAGTTTTACCAGCCACTCACGTTTGAATGAAGTTCAACAGCAGTTTTCGCTTTAAGTTCTTTTCTTTGCATACATATCAAGTTGCATTTTTTTATTCATTTTCCCGTGTACAATAAATCACGGCTGCAAATAGCACCTACAATAAAATATTCTGTCATGTAAAATCATTCCATGCAAGGTTTTATTTGCACTGTACTCAAGAGTTAATCTGTCAATAAAAAAATGGCTTTACCTTAACCACTCCAAATAGACTGTACCTACTTTATAGGGTTTGCATATATAGTAACCCAGCAATTTGCATCTGGATAGAAAGGTAGTCAGGCAGACAGCTGATGGATAGATAGAGTAAAAGGTTGTACATTACAAATTATAAGTGCATTTGAAGGAAAAACATGATAGTTTTAAAAAGAGAGGTAGATTTTTTAAAAAAGATTGCTGCATGTTAAAATGTTGTATGCTATATACATACACCCAAACAATGAAAGCCATGACCTGGCTGTTCACAAAAAAAATGACTTGATCCCAGAATTTGGAATTAAGGGATACCAATTAGGCCTGAGGAGGTTATCTCTTTCCAAATCATCTACTGCTTGCCACTTCAGAATATTGCTGAAATAATGTGAAAAGGAGTGATAAAGGGCCTGATCTCGCAAGACCTACATGACCCTCATAGTCTTCCTCCCACAAGGAAGAAATTAACCTGCAAACAATATTCTGGATCTCTGGGTTTGCAACTGCAATGTTAAAGCTAGGTATTAGATGATATTAGATATTAGATGAGATTTTTATTTTTGGTCAGTCTAATATGCTTTCTGCCAAGTTAGGATTCCATTCTTAAAGCCACCCATTCATGCTGCAAACGATACAGGTGAGTCAAGTTTACCAAAGGATCAAACATGACTGACACATAACACAACACATAAGAAACTGCCAAGCAAGTAAGAGATGCCCTGAATAGAATCTTGGTTCTTTTCATTTACAAAATGTTGTGTTAAATTCTGTCATGCACATAGAACTCCCACAGAAACAAATGAGAGCTGTTTGCCTGTGTCTGAATACAGAATTTGGCCCTTTCTATGAACGTACATAAGCATATTCCCAAAACCAGTCAAAGTGAATACTTTTTTTCTGGAAAGTTCTTGATTGGATACGAAGTTTGCCCTTCTGCAGAGGAACAATGCACTGTGCAATTAATTAAGTGTGCCCAGAGAAAGGCAAACTGTGGTGCTTGCAGAACTCTTGCCCTCCTACTGAATTCCCAAACAATCACCTTATATTTACTTAGCTAATGCTCTAAGGATGACTTTCACAATGTTTTATGGAGACACCAGTAGTAGCTCTGTAGTTAAGATTTTCACTTAACACTTAACCTCTTTGTTTTTGTAGGAAGAATCTTCACATGTAGAGCACAGTCTGTGAGTCTCATTTTTCCTGTGTGTATTTTCAGATATATTTATTAAGGCCATGGAAAAAACTGTTTCAAACTCTATGAAAAGAGTTTGAAAAAAATAGGATTTTTTTTAACCTTAGAAAGGAGACAAATAAAAGGCAACACGATAAAATTACACAAAATAATGAATGGTGTAATGAACGGACTTCTGGTCTGATCCAGTTTGGCAGTTCCTGTGTTCCTAATTGTGTGGAAAAAGTGTGCATCTTGGGAGCTATAAAAGGCTGCTGAGTAAACATCCCACGCTTTCTAGGTTTGGCGCGTGCACTCACCAGGCTTTCTTGGTTAGATGTTAGAGGGGAAGGGTGCCCTTGTGATTCAAGCACAGGATTCAGTCTAGCTTTGCCCCAGATTTCCTTTGCGACCAGAGTTGGTCTATATGTAAGTTATTTCCATCTGGAAACTGGATTTAAGGATACCTCCCCACCTACCTCACAAGGCTGCTGTGAGGCGTCATTCATTATTTGCAGAATACTTGACATTTCAGCAGGGTTTTATAGAAAAGAAAGTATTTATAATCCATGTCAGTCTTGGTCCAGGATTCTAATCAAATGAAATGTGTGGAGAACATTGTGAAGGTTTCAATCATCTCATATGCAAATCTACCAAAAGGCAAAAGCTCGGTTGAAATCTCTCTGGTTTTGAAGTTATGGATTCTTTTTTCTGTGGATTATCCCTGCTGTGAGGAGAATCCTATGGATCATGGGGAATTCAGGGAGGGCTCATATCTTTTTGTAGAAGATAACTGCCTCCATATTGCTTCCTTATCCCTCCCATTCCTTGGGGCAGTATGGCTCTAAAGCCAGGCTCCTATTACGTCTTCATCTGCGTCTGAGCCAAGCCCTCTTTAAGAGATTGTTTGGGAATTTGGGGAGGGAGCATGACATAGTCAGCATTAATTTACTTAAGAAATCCTGGGGAGTATGGTGGGGGGATACTGCCCTGAAGAAAAACAGGTGTCACGCTACCAGAAACTTATTTATAAAATGGGAGTAGTTCAGGGAAGAATTGGATGGGTTGACATATGAGGAAAGATTAAGAGCACTGAGCAGCAACTAAGAGTGTGGGTTATGTATGTATAAGTTCACCATCTACATCCACGCATACTTTAAGGGCATAAGTGCTAAAAAGGGAGAGGAATAGGTTAGTGTGGTAAAGGAGAGGGAAAGTATAGGCCGGTTAAAAGGAATTAAAATAGTGACAATCCTGTAGCTGGTTTTTTTTAAAACTAGACCAGACAAAGCACTAGGAAATGTACAATAGGGAACAATGCTATATTGGTGGAGAGACGGATTTGGATGGCCTTTTTTGGTCTTTAACTTCTCTAACATCTGTTAATTAAAAATGTTGATTTGTGATAGGAATCATAGTTCTTGAGACTCAGTGGTTCTCTGCTGAGTTGCAGACCAGTGGCAAGTCACATAAGTAAGCTCCTATGGAGTTTGTAAACCTGTAACGTGAACAAAGCAGAGACCTTCTTGTATTTGTTCCATTTGTGATGAGCTGATCTTTCTTGTTTTGGCATTTTTATTAACTGTGGTAGTTATTTCCCTATTTCAGGCATGTAAGGGCCTCCAAAATGTACTTTTCATACCTAAGATGTATTGGCAGCTGGATTTTTTATACAACTTACATATTATATACAATCAAGAAAATGTTACAAAATATCACCAAAACATCAAACGTTAACAATGCTAAAAAGAGGGAAAAAGAATACTGGGGGAGTTGTAATGAAGTACAGGCCATTACACATCATATTTAACTATTTAGTGATTGTATGTATTTTATTTTAACTAATTGGGCCCACGGGTTTTATATATGTTAATTATGGAAACCTTGCCAAAAGACTCTACAGTACATTTCAAATACAAGGCAAGAGCTACCTAATGCATACTTTACTTTACACCTGCTCTGCTTCATTTATATCTTCTAGATGTCCAATAAGCCTTGACTGATAGCATTCCCTTTCTGTTGCATTCATTACATTTCCAATGTCCTAACATTATTTCACAAGGAATGTGAGTCATTTCTTTTCCCACCTATTATCCTGCTACTGCTAATCTTGCTTGAGAGTTTAGCAACACAGGATTCTTCTATTCTCAGTGGCCCTTGGGCCTTTCTTTAAAAGAAATAGCTAACAAACATGCCAAGTTATATAAAAAAGTTTTATGTCAGTGCTGTGGTAAAACAATGACATTCCATCTCTACAACCCAAATTTTTGAGGCAGCATACAAGTTGGAACACCACCGGTGGCAAGAGCAGTTGCCATTTTGAATTCTGTTCCTTCTTTCACAGTAACATTGTGGAAAAGATAATCAAGCTTTTAATTTATATTTACAAATACAGGCAGACTGTAGTTTAAACTGAAATGATGCAAAATATGTCAACTCGATTATTGTATATGTTCAGAGCTGTACATTTCTTAGATAAATAAAATAGGCTGAAAGTCTGCCAGGTATTAGCTATTCTTTAATACAAATGTAATCATAATAAAAAATGAAAAAGGTAAGAAACAGAGAAGGAAAAGCCCTTAGCTTACCTCTAAAGTAGACAAAGGAAAGAATTTAAAGTTTAAAAATAAATGAAACCATATTGTTTATTGAAAGAATGCTGCAATATTTAATTTCAGGCTTTGTAAAGTTGGTGTTAACAGTTTGATCACAGATTTTGCAAAAAGGTTAATTCTCTGCATTGCTTGGGTATAAATATATAGCCTACTTCTGTGATGTACTGAGCACCTTTCATGGCTTAGACTGATGTGAATTCATGGTGCCTGGCACCTTGCAGAATTGGACCTGTCACTATTTATTTTTATATTTGTGTTAGTATGTTAGCTCATTGTCACCTGCCCTTATTTATTTAATAAATATGCATGTACAAATGTATATAATAAACTGATCTGATGTATCATGTCACTCCAACTGTTTGCTTAAATTTTATTTAAAACTTTGAAGTGATATCAAATACTATCACTGACCTATGTATTGTGTTAGGAATCAGTAATCAAAATATATCTGAAATGTGGTCTGCATTTGGGAAGCCTTATTTTTCAGTGGCTAATAATAATAATTAATAATAAATGCATTTTTTTTTCATTTTACAACAGCTTATCTACAAGCACTTCACAAACATCTAAGTAAAAGCAAGTGGTAGCTACAAAGCTTCCTGACTGCATTAATCTCTAATAATATGTTTCCTTATTTGCTGTTAAAATGTATGTTAAAATGCAGACCTTACTGACTTCAGAAGGGCTAGGATTTTACCAACAAATTTGGATATGGTACAACATAAAAACCAGGAAGCTTAATTTAGTATGAACTAATCATATTCTTCAGCCATCTTAGACCACATCCTCAGCTGATATGAGGGTCAGCCCTCAGTTTAAAGCTTTGTTAAAAAAAAAAAAATCAAAATCCCTCCACAACTTAGTTCCTGAGATGGCTATTGAGGTGCAGAAATGTTTTAAATTATTTAATTTTAATGTTTGTGATAATATAAGAACACTATAGGAATAATCACCAAAGAAGAGTTGAATTACTAAAATGAAAGTTATAATGTTGTTATCAAAACATTGTTACATAACTATTGTTAATTGTGAGAACTGTTTTTTTAGAAAAAATAAATATTTGTGCCTAAACTGTACCTGTGAAGAGGCAATTATTATAAGATGTATGAGGTACTGTAAGTAGCAAAATTGTACTCTTAGCTACCAGATGAAGCACTCTGGACTGTTCGATAAGTTAATCAATGTCAAGTTGAGAAACAAAAAATACTTAAAATGTGTACATTTAAAAGGTTTGTGCAGCACCTCATAATTTTATTCCTAAATATAATTGTATGGAGGCTGCACAGTTTATCAGCAGTATTTATTACCCTGGCTCATTGCATAAATCAAAATATAATTTTAAATCCTTTTTTAAGATTTATTCTTCATTTCTGTGTATTTCTTATGAAGGGCAGTGCTTCTTTAGGCAGTATCAGAGTAGTTTTTAAATAGTCGATAGTCATCTGCAACCCTGTAACCTCAATCTTTAAACTATATGGCTTTATTTCCTATTTAGCCTGCTACATTATTTTCACCTTTAAAATTATTGGCAGGGAGTCATACTAAAGTCAGTTTGATTACATAATTTAAGGAAGCATGTTCCATTTTTTTCTAGTAATCACAGAATAATATAGGGCTGAGAGGTTTTTTCTCTCTCTCTGCTCAACCATTTAAACAAATGCCCTCTGTTCCTTTTGGAAAAAGACATAAGCTCCCTGCACCCGGTTCTGTTCCAATATAATGAAGTTGTTAAAGTAGCAAGACTGACAGGTTAATTATCCTTTATAAAAGGGGGACAAATTGAACTGTGTCTTTCCATCATTTTTTGATATATCAAGACGCTCCTGAGGTGTTCAGATGCCACTCTGGTGAATAGAACAGCTAATCCACTCTGCTTTTCTTTGCTGACCCTGCTCCCCCCATCGGGGCCTTGCAGTATATTGCAGTTGGTTTTTGTTTCACATTCAACAGATTCCACTTTATTATAAATTCAGAAGGATTTTTCCCTCCATATGTTGGCTGACAGCTCCCTTGAAATACTAAATTTAAACTCTGATGAAAATTAACCCAAGTGTTAAATGCAAACAGGAGCTGCTTGGTAAGAAAAGAGTTATCACGGTAAATGCCAAACAGTGGAAAATGTGTGTAAATTAATGGAGCCTCGCTGGTGACAAGCTGTCAGGCAGTTTGATGGCTCTCGCTAGTGGTTTAGTCCCACTGAAGTTGGCCAGAGGGCAGCATGGACAAGTCCTGCTTTTCAAAAAGACCGCGGGATGCTTGACAGTAACGCTAACTAGATCATCTAAAGTTCATGGTCAAACGAGAGATTTGTTGTGTGTGTGTATGCAGAGCTTTGCACATATACAGCTGAGCTATGAATGAGGTATCAGATCGCAATTGCAACTTAGCGGTCACAAAAGAATGCAGAATGTAATGGTCAGAGATTAGGTATGAAAGGAATTGCAAGTTAATTTCAGTGTCAAATTGTATCCTACAAAAAGGGACCTCCAACTATTGAGTATAGAGGAGGGTTTGGTCACTTGCAGGTTTATTTTTAGGTTTAAAAATGTTTTTAAACTGTTTTTTTTTATTTACAGTTGTCATTTATTGTATCTTGCCCCTTAAATCAAGGAAGATTCTAAGGACAACCGAACACATTTTATGCCTTAACTTTTTATTATTTCCATATATGTTTAAAATGTTCATTTAATGCAGATTAATAGATACAGGATATTAAAGATCCACTCCTGAAAGTAGCAGAGCATCCTCTATTCCAAGGGTGGGCAATAATTTTCACAGGGGAGGCACTTCATGAATTTTGGTACATGGACACGGGCTGGCTCTGGGCCCCCTGGAAGGTCAGGTGGAAGGGGTGGGGCCGGGTGCTACAGAGAGAGAGAGAGAAAGAGTGTGTGGGTGTGAAAGAGAGATGCTCCGTGAACTGGAAAGGCCATGCCTTAGAGATGCAGAAAGAATGTCTGAGATTTAGCTATAGCTTGGGGTGTGGAGCTGTAAAAAGAGGTCTGAGTCAAAGACCCAGGTTACAGGACTGAGTGCCAGGCAGGATGAAGGTGTTGCCTGCAGTGACTGAAAAGGGGAAGCGAGGGTATGGGGGGTGTTAAGAGCTTTGTTTGATGGCTAGAAGTCCATAAGGTGGATCAGAAAGTCAGGCAGAAATTTTAGTTTGGCCAGGGGAGAGTGGTCCAGAGTAGAGAGGCAGATCTGTGACTGGTCAGTAGCTAAATTTCTATTTGTGGGTGAGATGACCCAGAGATGAGGCATAGGGGCAGAAAAGAAGGGGATCACAGTCAGAGGAAGAGCAGTCCTTAGTAAAGACCAACTTAGCTCTTTTTAGTGAGTGGGAAAGTTGAACCAGGTTAAATGGAGAGGTGACAGAAAGGGGAAAAAGCTCTGAAGGAGTTGGCTGGGTATTCATCTTAAAAACTGCAGTCACCAAGAATGAGTGTGGGAGATGGTGAGGTAGAGAGCCCGGAGCTGGAATCAGAGAGGAGGTCTGATGGGGAGGCATCGGGTGGATAGTAGATGATAGCAACGTGGACAGGGAGAGGAGACAAAAATTGGATATGCAGTTGAAAAGAGAGGGAAGAGTGGGAAAAAGGAAGAGGAATGTGAGGAAAGCAGCACGTAGCTCCCCCACCGTGGTCTGTTCCAGTGCAGAGAGTGTGAGAGAGGCAGAGGACTCTAGCAGAAGAGGCAGCATCAGATGAAGGGTCCAGCTCTCTGTAAGAGCCAGGAGCTGAAGAGGCCAGGACATGAAGAGATTGTGGGCGCCTGAGACAGCAAAGAGAAGGGGTGAAGAGGGGCACAAGAAGGGTGGTGGGGACAGTCTGAGAGGTGGAGGGGGTGAGGATGGAGTGAGAACGAGGGCTGAGATAAATGTCACCACAGGTGAAGAGGATGCAGATGAGGGACTTAGATTGGTCCTGATGGGAGGGTTGAGGAGAGCAGGGTGGAGGAGGAAAGAGGTGTCGCTAGAACTGGTGGGAACTTGAGAGAGCTGAGGGTCACCAGGAAGGGGAGAGGTAGCTGGGGAGGTGGAAAAGGAGAAGGAGAAAGGAGGAAGATGGGATGAATGTTCTGAGGCAGAATAGAGGGATGTGGTAAAAGCCATAGATGAATGGCAGATGGACAAAATTACAATAAAGAAACAGACAAAACAACACATAAATCACCAGGGAATTCCTGAATGCATGTTCCAAATCCTTGCTTTAGGGGAAAGGCTCCTGCTGTGAGCTTTCTAATGGGGGTAGTGAGTGGGTAGATCCAGACTGATTATACAGCAGCTCCTGGCCCAGATGCTAAGTCCCTGCTGTCTGGAAAATGTCTTCTGCTACAGGCAGAGCTGCCTAATCACATTCCCCATTGGTGATAAGGGAACAGGTCCAGGCTGGCATGTGCCATTAAATATTGGCTTGTGAAATGTTGCTTTAGTCTCCTGGTATGCTGATCCTTTACTGTAAATTATTTTAGAATAACATTTACTGTGGTTTCTGAAATGCTCATGGACAAAACTTATGTACCCAAGCTAAATGAAACTTTGTATCTTATATAATGCATAGGAATTTAAACAGTGCATCTGTTAATTTTGAGGGCCTCCACTCGGACTGGGTGGGTTCAGTTACAGTAAAATAAATTGGTATCCTATTGTGTTTTTATTGATGGCAGTCTAATATAGATAGTGCATCTAATGAGAATTGGTAGTGAAGTCTCCTTGCTTTGCTGCTGATTTTGTGTATGACATTGGGAAAGTCATTTGATTTCTCCGGGCCAAACTCACTTTTGGATTTGGTGACCCATTTCTACTGACATCTGTGAAATTTGTGTCAATGGATAGCTTATTCTTCTGTTTGCTCATCTGTGAAATGGGTGCAAAGTGTGTGCTTATCACAACATCTAATGAGGAAAGTATCTTACTAATCACTGTGTAATGTAGCCTAGGTCAGCTCTGGAGAATGCACAAAAGCCATTTGATAGCTTGTTTCAAAGGGGTGTTGTGAAGCTCAGTTAATTTTTGCAAAATACGTTGGGAATCACTGAATGAAAGGTGCTACACAAGAGTAAAGTATTATATTCCCCCTCCCCGTGGTGCTTAAAACTACTCACTCACTTTCAGTCTTAACATTCATTTTCCCCATTAAGATATATTTTTAGAAAGCATATATAATCCTTTGAAAATACCTGCCTCTTCAATTCATGTATTGGAAAAAGCTTTCCTCTGCATTTGCTATTTGCCTGCAGGTCTGTTGCATGTAAGAATATTTCAGATTTTGCCACATACAACAACTTCACTAGAAATCATAACAATAATAACACTAATATATATAAAACTCTACCAATCAAGAAGCCCCTGGTCTTGTTACCTTTTTAGATGTCAGAAGACATTTCCATGAAATGTGTTCTTACGAGCTATTCTAAATTGCTCTGAGAGGCTCAATGTTTTGTGCTGAATGGCATTATACTTTTACAAACCTCTAGTAAGGGTGTTTTATCAGATGATGTTTTGACAGATTTTTTCAGGCATGTTATTGTTTCCCTTGCTTCCTTTTATGAATCAAGAGTGACAATGGTTTAAAATATCTGTCTCGTGTAAAGTCAGGATAGACTTTTTTATAAAAAGACTTTACTTCTCAAAAGATAACATGTAAACAGCTGTCAGAACTAGGATGACAATTGTAGCAGAATTAAGAGTTAACATTCAATAGGCCGGAGTTAATAGATAACCAAGGTGTTTGTTGGTTTTAATTAGTATTGACGAATGGTGTCAAATAAACTGGATTTAAGAACTCTGTACAAGCTTAAATAAGTGACTGAGTTTCAAATCTCCAGTGAGTGAAGCCCTGAAAAGTAAAGGAATCGGAAAGAGACAGTATCATCCTGTAACACCATATCAATCTACCTAGGTAACTGACACAACAACTTCTTCTGAATAACTAAAGCTAGCCTTGCTTCTCCATCTTTTTACCTTTCTTGCCATCTGTTCCTGCTGCTCTAGCAGCCTCCCTGCTCTCTTCCCGCCAGGGCCTGTCTAAGCGAAAGGGTATTAGAGCCTCTGATGAGGTAGGCCTCAGGCCCCTCCATCACTCCTAGCCACAAGGAAAGCACCAGCTGTCTGGCTTCATTTGCATTTTCTCTCCAAAATAATGAAATTAGCCATGAGTATCCTGAGGTGATGCAAGACGCAAATTTAGGCTAGATGTGTCAATGTGTGATGGGAAGAGAGAGGGAAGGTCACGGAGGCATTTTGAGAACACTCACAGCATTAAAATTGAGAGTAAGAAATCCTTTGTGTACTGTTAGAGGGAGAGGGTTTAAAACTGATGAGAAAGTTGAACAGATATCATTCAACAAACACTTTTTTCTCGACACCTCTCTCATCCCTATCTTTTCTATATTTATCTTGATGTGGCCACTTTATAATAACTAAAACCATGGTAACTAGACAGAGAAAATATCAAAGTCATTTGTCTACCTGTAAGTAATACTCAAATACGAGCCGATAATTCTATCTACAAAAATTTGGACAAGCACTACCATCACTTGCAAGTGCTATAGTACTATCCCAATCTTTAAAAAGACTTCTTTGCCAGTCCTACAATATATCTCCTCCAATATAATGCTTATCACTTTCATTTTTAGTGATGTCAGTGTTTGCTCGCAATAGGAGCATTTTTATAAAGTGGGAGTGGGAAATGAGATCTGTGTATCTGTATATTTGTGTGTGTGTGTGTGTATACATATGTATTAACATGTGTGTGTGCACATATGTGCATGCATATGGTAGAAAATAGATCAAGCCTTTTGACTCTTTCATCTATTCTCACAGTCTCAGGGATCAATCACATTTGTGCAAGATGATACTGAACATAATTTGTCCTAGTCTATACTGCCTGCCAAGTCCTTGTGCCATTGTGTTGTGAGTTTGCTAACTCAATTCTTCCCTCCCACATTCAAACATGGTAAACTTTCATCGAGTGAGCTTATTGTGCTCTGCTGGTTCCACCATATTCCTCTGAGTTTGGAGAGAAAATATAGGTGAGATGTGCCATAATGGTCTTAGATTCTTGCAAGGTTCTCCTATGTCTCCTGAAAGCAAAACAGGCATCATCAGGCCCACATTTATGGAGTCCCTGTGGGCTGCATGTGGCTGGAACTGCTTTTGCTTGTTTATAATAGCCCAGTACGCTGTACCTTACCGCTTTAACACTCAGCTGACTGAAGCTGATTTTGACAAAAACGAGGAGTTCTGTGACACCTCAAAGACAAACAGATTTTTCTGGGCATTAGCTTTCGTGGAAGCTTATGCCCAAATAAATCTGTTCGTCTCTGGGGTGCCACATCACTCCTTGTTGTTTTTACAGCTACAGACGAACATGGCTACTCCTCGGAGATGTTAAATGTGATGATATTGCTGTGTTTGCTTGGTAGCGATGTGGGTACATAGTCCTGTGATGTAGCATGCGATGAATGGGAGTAGGTTTATATCTGGTCAAATGACATTCATCTACTGTTGTGGGCATATTGGGAGACATTTATTCCCAGTAGGGTCTGACAGGGGCACCGACAGCCTCTGCGGGCCCCAGGGCAAATGGAAGAGGGGGTGTGACTCCACACTCTCAGAAGGGATGGGGCCTCTGGTGGAAAGCACAGGGACAGAGGCCATCAGCCCTCCCCACCCTCTCCCCAGAGTGCAGTGTGCTCCCCTCACCCGCAGCCCTCAGAATCCCTGGAGCACGCAGCATGGTGCAGCATGGTTCTCCAGATGACAATTTAAACGGCCCAGGATTCCAGCCACTGCTACTGCTGCAGAGGCAGCTGGGAGCCCTAGTCCCCCTTTGAGTTGCCAGGCCTAAGCAAATGCCCCTTTTACGCCCCACCATCAGCCTGGGGTCCAATGTCAACATGTAGTCCTGGAATTCTGGTACTCAATATGGAGCCTTTCCACTGGCAGACATATGTGGAGAAGTCTGTCTGTCTACGTACTTATTAGGGCATATGTCCATGCCTCCTCCAAGTGGCTTTGTGTCTGGATTTAACAGTTGCACGCCAGTTATTCATTCTGAAAGGTGGAATAATTTCCTCTTCATCGTGCCATGTTTGAGACAGTAGGATACGGAATAAAAGTCAGTGTATTTTTTTCAGAAATGTGGTGCCCTTTGAGGCTGTAGTAGAACATAATTGGTGCAAAACTCTTTTTTGGAACATGCAGGCTTCCAGAGAAGGAGCATTTCCATAATGACAAGATGAGATGTCATTTCTTCTTTTGCAATGGCTCTCAGATCCAGCCAGCACTTCTCATGGGAAGTTTTCACCGTAAATTATAAAGAATTTCCTATATCCACTTTCAGACAAGATAATCAAAAGGAGAGATACTGATAAAGAGACACTAGGGAAGCTTTATTGGCTCACTCTTTAATCTTCCTAATCCCAGTCCCATTAAATTCATTGGTGTCTGATTTTCTTATAACTTGGCCCCCAACCTTTCTCCCTATCACAGAACACTATACCAAACACACCACTGAGGCAGGCTTTTATCAGTGCTTAGTCACCACTTGTAACTAAAATTCCTGACAGCTCTTCATGTCAGTCAAAAGTCTAGGTCAGACACTTATCAATTGACCCTGTGTTAAAGGTAGACACTCATTTCAGCATCTGTCAATAGCATCTTTTGATCCATTTATACTGGAGGCTGCATCACTGGAGTGATTTATAAGTGAGCGTGCATGGACTCTAAAGGACGGGAAACATTTCTAAAACTCTGAAAAAGAGCCTGCTGTCTACTGTGTTGACATTTAAGAGTAAAGTATCTTCATCTTCCTTTCTGATTGGTTTTGGAGGCATTGCTCGTGACGCTAGTACTTAGTAATTACAGTCTTTTCTTGATGAAGAACATAGCAACTCCAGTTTACAGTAGCAGCCAAAACCCCAGCTCATCTCTGATCCCGCTTCCAATATTCAGTGAATAATAAAACACCGGGTTCTGTTGTATTCTACTAAATGTCTGATGAGAACCTTAGGAGCCATGGCTACAGTCACTGCTGGTGTGCAACATGGGATGGTCTCTACACTTTCCTTCTGAGGTGTTAATCACAAATCTGCCAATCCTGCTTCACTTATAAGACAAGAAAAGAAATGTGAGCATGTAAAAATTCACCAAGGGGCCCAGGACAATTTTCCTGACACGCTCCTGCTGTGACACCACAGCAGTTGAAGAAGGCCTGTCATTTGGCTGTCAACCTTTGACCTTAGCCGGGCATATTTTGAAATGATGTGACCAGAATTGCTGTGTGGTACTGCTGACTCCTTACAGTTTTGCATGTCTGTCCTTGATGTCAGTCAAAAGTAGTTAACTGGCACCAATGGAGCCTAAGGAGAAAAAAAACTCTCCACAAAATATCAGTAATGACTTCTGTTAGGAAGACTAGCTCTTGTCAAGTAATGACTTTATGACATAAGGTATTGTTTACCTAGGCATCGTTCTCTTACTTGCATTTTAATGAGCCTAATTAATAATAAGTTAGAAGTCCTCAGCTATTTCTTCACAGCTGGACCATATGCACTAATTACATTGAGTGTGCAAACTTAGACTAATCCCTTTTGTCAAAAGAAATATTTTAATTTCATAAACCTCAGTGTACTTTTTTTTTTATCTGATTCCTATAAAGACGTAATCTTCATACTGGCAAATTTGCACAGAATCAAAGTAAACTTTGAGTGGGGAAAAATCCCGTCATTTATTGTTTTTCTAGTGGTAGTCTTCATTTTAAAAATGATTCGGGAAGATCATTGAGGAGCAGAGTCATGTCAGGTTCATTCCTGATGTGCATTGGGTTCCATAAAGGTAAGGGATAATAACTCTTAAGTTGATGTATAATTAACAATGACAGGGAGAGGCTCCTTTATTAATGGGGCTATTTCCCTTATAAAGGATAAATAACTTACAGTTTACAGGGGCTGCTATTGACACAATACAATATAGGTTTTATTCTCCATCCACAGAGGCAACTAAGTCTTGGATCTTTCACTTGTCATGTTAACCCGCTTTCTGAAGCATGGTGGCACTGGGAGTATTCACGGTGTATCCCGTGTTTCTTAAACTCTGACTTAAATGGTAGAATTAGACACCAGAATGTAGGTATGCTTCCCATATTGGGCTATCAAGTGGGTGAAGTCTTCACGTAGTGGAAAGACCAAAACATTTTGTCTAGATGTTTCATACAGAGCTGTGAAAGTGCTAGGCAATTACCTTATACCCATGCTATTGTTTGTGTGGACCTTCAATAAAGGAAAGTGTGATCCTTTGTCAGACAACTAAGACAGGCAGACAAATATCCAGGTTCACGGTTTGAGAATGGGAGCTTACTGTGAATGTGGTAAGAAACTGTAAGGGCTTGAATTTTTAACCTTTGAAAGTCCAAATCTGACAGGTGGGGCAGAGACTTGCGACAGTATTTTTTACTCTCTTTTCTGAGGAGTATGAAGGGTAGTACATCTGAATTAAAAACAAGCAATAAGAAGGGATGTAAGTGGAGTTAATTGTTTCTGTACAAGTCCCATTATTTACTAGATCTCTCCTTCAGGATATTTCTCCCGATGTAGTCAGTTTAAACCCCCCCCACCACCACCACCAGTTTTCATCCTATTAGCTCTCATTGTGCCCTACTGTGTGACATTAGCTTTTCTTCTCTCCTATTGTTTGTACTCCTTTCAGTAAACACAAACCATTATCCTGTCCTCCCTCATCTGTTGTTTTTCCAACTTTCTTCTGGGTCGCTTTAGTCCTTTTAATCTTTGCTTCAATGAAGTGTTGCTTTAAAGTAGATTCTCAATGAAGTATTGATTCCTGAAATATTTCAGTTCTTTCATAACAACATACTTCAGGCTTAATAGCCTGCTTGAAAAAACTAACAGAGCTGTTCTCTCTCTCTTTCTCTCTCTCTAGAAAACCAGTAACAACCAAATTGAGAGTATCTCTTACAAAACCATACAAAGCATTATTGTCATTTGCAACAGAGTAAAACTTTCCAGAGACCCAATTAAATGATGTTTCTGTTCTACACCATTCACTTAGAAGTCTGAATGCGATTGATTACTTGTCTATTCTGTATTATTTCCCTGGGTCTCCACAGACAAACAGAGCTGTTTTGCCATCAGAGTTCTCCTCATTTATGCCATTACACCACCTTTGGCAGCCTATGACAAAATGATTTCTAAAGGCAACAAGCGGGAGGTGGGAAGGTGGCAGTGTAATGCTACTTTCTGATTTTGAGCATTCAGAATGATAACACACAAATCCCAGGACAGAGGAACTAAGGAGGCTGGCCCCAAAAACAGAGAGACAATTCACTCGCCCTTAGGCTATCTGGCTGCTGACTGACTCTGACAGCAAGTTCAAACTTTCCTATAGGGTTCCTTAGTTCGCAAACAGGTTCAAGCAACTCCAAAGCATTAAAAGCAATTTTAATACAGTTGTCTATACACCACGGGAGAGCCTTATTAGGAGCCAAGAGGAGTTTCTCTCTCTCTCTCTCTCTCTCAGTCTTATTCCTTTTGTTTTCTAAAGGTAGCTGCTTATCCCAGAGTTAGCATTTGCCCCCGAGGCAAATTCTTCATTTGCTTCCATATGCGCAACTCAGTTGGCTTTTGCTTAGGGTTCCACAAAATGGGTTAGACTTAATGCAGGCTATCCTGGACTAACTGATGTGTGCCCTGACACATGCCCTACAGATAGAAAGTGTCCAGGAACAAAAGGTTGTGACAGTGCAAAATAGACCCCAACCTCAGTTACACCACATAGCATGGGGATCTGAAGCACCTCAGAAGGAAAAGTGTGTGATGCTCTTCAGGAGAAGCATGGGCTGAGCAGGCATAGCATGTATGAATTTAGGCCTAATGCAAGGTCTGTGGAAGTCAATAGCAAGATTCTCATTTACCTCAGTTGGCTTTGGGTCAGGAACTGTATGAATGTTTTAAAAACATTACGGCTGCGTCTAGACTGGCAAGTTTTTGCGCAAAAGTGCCTGCTTTTGCGCAAAAACTTGCCAGCTGTCTACACTGGCCGCTTGAATTTGCGCAAGAACACTGACGATCTAATGTATGATTGTCAGTGTTCTTGCGCAAATACAATGACGCTCCCGTTCGGGCAAAAGCCCTCTTGCACAAATGTATTTGCACAAGAGGGCCACTGTAGACAGCTAAAAAGTGTTTTGTGCAAAAAAGCCCCAATGGCTAAAACGGCGATCGGGGCTTTCTTGCGCAAAACAGCGTCTAGATTGGCACGGACGCTTTTCCGCAAAAAGTGCTTTTGCGCAAAAGCGTCCGTGCCAATCTAGACGCTCTTTTCCGCAAATGCTTTTAACGGAAAATCATGCCAGTCTAGACGTAGCCTTAGTGTTGAGTCTAACTGTGCCTAAATGAACTCTTCTGTATATAAAATACCATGATGATAAGATTTGTTTTCTCATGACCTTCCCAATTTAGAAGCAAAGTTCGATACTTCCAAGAGAAAGCAGTAACCTCTCCCCTACTCAAAGTGACAAGACAATTTGTAATGTTAAAGGATTGCCTGACCCTTTTGGATCTGGACTTATTATACTCCAGTCATCTGAAGAGGTGGGTTTTGCCCATGAAAGCTCATGATACCATCTACATGTTTTGTTAGTCTTTAAGGTGCTACTAGATTATTTGTTGTTTTTTAAGTTTTTCCTGTGACAGACTAACTCAGCTACCCCTCTGAAGCACATCAAGACTGTAATTTTGAGGGGCAAGTCCATATGTGGTAAAGAGACATTTTTGTGGCAAATTAGGGTTTTGTTTTTCCATTATTTTTCAGAGGGGAAAAAAGAAATCACAAGTAATTAGCAAGATATTTAAATACAACAATCATACTGATCAACTTTAGAACAAAGGAATATCAACATACAGGTCTACTGCTTTTTATGCTTTTAGGGTTTTGTCTTTATTCTTTCTTTCACCAGAAGATCCAGTCCATGACCACAAGATTTGTGTACATTAGTTGCAAATGTAACATTCAAAGTGTTGATTTTTAGTAATTACTTCATATATCATGTGATATATGCTCCTATATATCACATTATACATCCAAGCAACACTAAAATGCACTGTTTTCCTCATTGCTACCAGAGTTTCCCCATTAGAGATGCTTTTGCAAATTAAATGAACTCTTCTGAATAGTTTAGGAATGTGCTGGATTTCCATTGTGTATGTTTTGCTCACAGGTGCCATGTTTATGAGTTGACAGGGAGAGCTGGATGTATTCCACACAGGCACCACCCTCACCCCACCACTTTCTGCCCTGCCCCTACCTCTTCACTCCACCCTGTTCTGTCCCTCCCCTAAGCATGCCTCACCCCGGCTTCTCCCTCTCCCCGCCCCAAGAGCCTCCAGGATGCAGCTAAACAGCTGGTCCATGGTGGGCAGGAGGTGCTGGGAAAGCAGGGGAGATATTGATGGGTGGGGCTGCCAGTGGATGCTGAGCACCCACTATTTTGTTTCCATGAATTCTCCTGCCCCAGAGCACCCATGGAGTCAGTGCCTACAGTTCTGCTACTTACAGACACCAGTACCCATCTCTTTATGTATGCTGAGAGAGTGAATTCATCCACCAGCTCAGTTAAATAGAGTTTTAGCAAGGTGGGAATCTTCCTATTTAGAACCATGGAAAGACCTTTGCATCCTGTGGTAATATTTTTGTCATTCATGACAACTAAAAATGTTGGCTGGGTTAGCTGACAGTTGCTGACATCTCCAGCATTTACTATGGTTTGATCAATCAACCCACGTTATGTATTTTTAAGTGACTATTAAATGTTGCTCAGATCTTTTGAATGTTGCAAGTGGTCCCAACAGAGATGGATTAGTGAGCAGAGGGTAGATGAGCCAGATGAAAGTGCATGATAAATGCTATTTACCACATGGCTGCGCTAATTTATCACACAGATAATTTAACCACCATAAATTGTGTGCGTGTGTGTGTGCCCGCGCATGTGTGTTTATCCTACAAGTTTCACTGTGTTGAGTTTGCCTACTTTGGACATCACCAGCCTTCCACTGGTGCTGAAAGATACTAGGTTGCTTTGGAGTTCTGTGATGAGGCTTCCGTAACATGGTTTTGTAATGAACACACTTAAAGGGGGATTTTTTTCTTTTGTGCAGCAAACCCGAATAAGGCCTAAGAACCACTTTAATCCCATGTAAACCCTTAAAATAAAGCCTAAATGGGATTTAAATCATGCAGTGGCTTCATGCTGGTCCTCTTCAGAAAGCCTCACTTCACCCTCAGGTGCAACAGTATCGGGCACTGGAGAAAATTGTTGTATAAGGTAATTGGATCCATTCATTGCAATTATGACCAAAAAACTCACAATTTTCCTCACAATTTTATTGGATCTTAAGCATATTAAGACATAGATAGAGAAACATCTCAGAACATAGATGCTAGGGATAGTTTGCCATGAAGAACTTAGTGGCACAAAGTCAGAGAGCAGAAATATGAAATTGATCCTTTTATTTATGATGGAGGCACAGTTTCTCATAGACCATTGCATTTGTTCCATATTTTCACCTGTTGCCATCTTAAAAGTGAACTAGTGGTACGTTGTATTGAAATTTCTACACAGTATTCCTGCAGTGTTTAAAAAGTAAGTGCCTACAACTCCTTTGGTTACATATCAAGGAAATAGAAACACATTTGTATAGAAAATAGTCTATTGATTAAAAATGCAACAGATGTATATTCTCAAATTTTTCAACAGAGGTTACAGAATCCACTTCCTCCATGTGATGGAAAATGATGGAGCTATCAGTATATGGCATAGTGCTGTTATTTTATACTCTATACAAAATAAAAGTAATAAAAGCAGTGAATGCTATGAGAAAGACAAACAATAGGGAGGATACAGACAAAATCTGTAGTTCCATGTTCTATCCAAGACAAAAGATTTTATAGGTGGATATTTAGTGTCCCAATATAATCTAGAAAAGTCATCTCCATATACGGGTATTGTCTCATAATCAGACAATTTTATCTATGCAGCCATGCGCAGCAAAGCAGGGATTGATATTTTTAGGAGAAAGGATAAAATATTTTCACTGCCTAGAGATAAGCAGGAATGTTACGGCAAATTAATTAGAGGTGTGAGTTTAAAGTACATTGGTACTAGTCTACACTTAAAATTTAGGTCAACAGATACAGAATTTAGTAGAATGAAAAATCCACACTCCGTAAAGCCACAGCTATGCTGGCCTATTCCCTACTGACGATGCACAGCTAGGTTGACAGAGGAATACTTCCATCATCCAATATGCTCTTGCTCAGGTTGGTGGAGTTCCTAGAATAGAAAAGTCCTTTCTGCTGTTGTACTCAGCTATATTACAGGGTTACAGCAGCACATCTACAGCACTAATTTTGAAATAGAGTGCTATTCCGATGAGTCCCTTAATCCTCATGCAATGAGGATTATGGGACGTCGGAATAACAAGCCCGTTATTTCGAATGTATTTTGAAATAACAGGCTTGCTGTTAAGACACCGGAATGCTATTGCAGGATAACGGGCATACCCCTCTAGTCTCTGAGGCCAGGCTACACTTATGAATTTGTAGGTACCTGGGATAACAAGAGGTATCCAAAAGATCGATTGTTCCTACTTTCTGTGGAATGCATTAAAAAGATCTGATTAAAATATGCATGCCTTGATATATGCATCATAGTTGTAAAATTTAGATGTAGCCTTTTCAGAATTTACAATATATTAATTGCAATGATATATGTATTAATATGGAAGAGCTGCTGGGTCTCCCTTTAACTGCACTATTAAAAACCATATATACTGTATGTACACTATTTCTCAAGCAATCCAGAGAGCATCTGAAACCCTTTAATAGACATCATAAAAATTAATAATAAAATGTGTAAAGGATAAGCTACTGTGAAAACTGCAGAAGAAAATGATGACCTGTGTATTTTAGATGATGTAGCTTACATGGATGTTACTGTGTTACTTAGATTTACTTAACGATTTATTGAAGGGATGTGTTTAGGGGTTAGATAACATAGTGGGTTAATGCACTAACTTTCACCTCTGGATGACTGAAATCAAATTTGATTTTTGCCCATAAGTGAAATGGGTTTGGTGGATTCCACTTATTACTTAATGATTCTCTGTCAATACAGCAAAACTATTTCTGAGTTTTATACAATTCAGCTTGATTAACGGTCTCTTCTCAGGAAAGTCACAAGATTAGTATTTCAGGGGTGAATCAGATGATGAAAGAGATAAACTAGCAGAGCTGGCTGTTAATTAGGAGCCAGACATGTAGCACCTCACACAACATGAGTTTGGATTAATTTACTATGAAAAAAGCGCCAATTAATGTGTTTTTGCTTGATTTTGTTTCATTTTTGTGACTACGAGCAGTGAAAGTAACTTACATTTTCTTACCAGTACTGTCCTATTGCAACCCGGGTCCCTGCCAGCTCTTTAAATAACTCCCTGCTGGCTTTTGCCGCAGCTCAGTCAGCTCTTGCTGGAGCTGTGCACCAGGGCCCACCCACTAACCTTCACCTCTTGTGACTATAGAAGCAATTTTAACTAAGGTCTTCAACAAATAATGTAATAAAAATGTACAGGTCATAAATAAATAGCAATGATCAATTTATGTGTATGATCTGTAATGCCCAGCACATTATCCTGCACTAGCACTGCCTAACAGTTTTGTTGTGAGTTACCCTGATATCAGCACTGCTGTAGTTATGGTTTGAAATGTTGTTCTGCTGATGCAAAGGTGCTGCATCTACCGCTTGCTTCTCATCGCCAAGCTAGCAAGCTCTTTTGCCTGTGGAACAAAAACTGTATTTGTTAGTAGTCAGAATCAGCAGAATGGCCGAGACTGACTCAAATGCACAGCAGCTGATTGATGAAGCATGATGCATCCCTTAATTAAGCAGAAACTACTAATAAAAATTAACTTGCTGGGTGATTTGAGTGGTTCTTGTGACACAGCCATATGTGCGGCACACTGGTAGCAGAAAAGGGTGGCACACAGCTGATGATGGTAAGCTACTGGAGTGGGAATCCTGTTTAAAAAAAGGAGATTTAGGTGCTGCCATTTCTGTTCCAGAGTAACGAGAGAAGAAATATGAGTCAGCTCTGGTCTATACTACATAGTTAAGTGAGGTCATTGCAGCGTGAATGTAGATATTGTGGGTGCATCTAGACAGCACCCTTCTGTCGGAATAAGCTATGCAATTTGTGCTATGCAAATTGCATAGCTTATTTCAAGTCTAAATTGAAAGAGCTTATTTTGAAATTTGGTGCTGTCTACACAGAGCCAAATTTCAAACTAAGGCACTATTCTGACAAATCCCTTAACCCTCATGGAATGAGGGTTACAGGGACACCGGAATAGCGCGCCCGCTATTTCAGGAAATAGTGGGAGCATTTAAAGATGTGGCGTTGCTATTTTGGGATACTTCTGGTATCCTGAAAGAGCAACGCATTCTAGATGTACCCAGGATGTTGATTACATGGAGTGTTGCTGGTTTTCAGAGGCCATCCCATAATCCCCCATGCTGACAGTTCAACCAGTGCAAGTGCTCTTTGTGAGGACCTGCACCGCTCACACAAGGATCAAAGTGTAGACATACACAAGCAATGGAATTACTGCAGACTGTATGCCAACGTAACTGTATAGTGTAGACCTGCTCTGGGTAGTTCAGTTACCCTTGCTTCTACTGTAAGAGCTCCACTGTTTCAGTTACCAGTGCCTGTAACATACATAGAGGGTACAGTGACAGACCAGTGGGGTGCTATGACACCCTTGCTCTGCACCCTTGGAGGCCTCACAATACTTGCTGAAGTAAGCCAGCCAGGCTACTCACAAACAGCCTTACAGCAATGCAGTCCACATCCTCAAACTGGCACCTGCCAGACACACTTGAGTTACACTCTGAATTTTACTAGCCCTAGTTATTTTTGTAGGGTGACCCCAACACTCTCCCAGTCCTAGATTTTTTTTCCCCCAAAATGTATGAGCTGTACTGCCTGGACCGCTCCCAGATAGTACAAATATATGAAGTCTGTTATTCCTTTAAAAGAACAATGTACATATAATTTGCTACCTTAAATGGAGTTACCCAAACACTTAACCTTATACACACTGGATTAGATAAAAAAATACTAACTACAACAATAGAGCTTTTAAGTGAGTGCTAGTAATAAGGCATAGGAATAAGAAATGGTTACAAGAAAAGTAAGGATAAAATGCTTTTTAGTGTATAATTTAACAAACTATGCTAGAATGAAAGCAAAATTGCTCACTGCATGCTTCCAACAGCATTACAGACCATACTCTTCAAACTCTTCTCCCAGAGTCCAGCAGCTGCTTCTCTTGTCTTCTTTCTGGGGTACAAAGAGGGAGATAGGGAGAGAGAGACAAGAAAGATACTTCCCCTCCTTTTTTCTAGTGTAAGCAGGGGCTGAACTACTGCTTGCTATCAGCCAGCTAAAAGGAGAGAGCTGCCCTGGGGGTGGGTATACTCATTCAAATGGGTTAGCTCTGCAAGATAATTAACTGTTAACTGTTGATATGTAAATACAGCTCATGCCAGGATGAGGAAGGAATCCAAGGTGTGGTTATGTCAATCCAATTCAGCCAGGGCTGATGGAGGATCAGTGTTGGAATGGAATGTGGTATATTGTAACTAATTTGGGCTGTTGTGGGGGTCACAAATCATGCTACCCCTAAATGTGGGAACTGTATAATATGACACCAGTGCTTGCAGGAGAGACACCATCATTGTAAGAGGTCTCAGATGAACAAGCCTCCCCATTCCAGAGTTGAGTGAATGGAGTTTGGGGGGGGAGGGGAGGGCTTGGCTTGGCTTGGCTTGGCTTGGCTTGGCTTGGCTTGGCTTGGCTTGACTTGACTTGACTTGACTTGACTTGAGTCAGCTGGTAGCATGCCTGCCAGGTGTGAGCTGTAAGATTGGTTCAACCTGCCTTTTTCTCCCTTGGTCTAAGGATAGACCTAAAGCAAACTGCATCAGGAGTCTTTTTGCTAGTCCAGTAGAAGCTGGGCTCTCTTTCCAGCCTAGATGGTGGCTAAAGAGTTGAAATCAGCAAGGCTATGTCTACACAGGTGGCTTCTTGTGCAAGAACAGCTGTTCTTGCGCAAAAACTTGCTGGGTGTCTACAGTGCATGTGCGTTCTTGCGCAAGTAAATTTACAGTCTAGCGTTGGAAAACAGGGCTTCTTCCAGAAGAGTTATTCCTCTCCCCATGAGGAATAAGCCCTCTTGCACAAGAGCTCTGGCCATCAGAGCTTTCTTGCGCAAGAGAGCATCCACACTGACATAGACGGTCTTGCGCAAAAGCACGTGCCAGTGTAGATGAGCCCTTGCAGAAGACTTTTTGCTCAAGAACTCTTCCGCAAAACAGTTCTTGCGCAAGAAGCTGCCAGTGTAGACGTAGCCTAAGGCTACGTCTACACTCGCAGCTTCTTGCACCAGAAATATGCAAATGAGGCTAAGCATGGAATATCGCTGAGCCTCATTTGCATACCTAATGAGCCGCCATTTTTGCAGAAGAGGCTCTTGCACCAGAAGGAGCTGTCTACACTGCCCCTTCTTGCGCAAGAGCCTCTTCTGCAAAAATGGCGGCTCATTAGGTATGCAAATGAGGCTTGGCGATATTCCACGCTTAGCCTCATTTGCATATTTCTGGCACAAGAAGCTGCGAGTGTAGACATAGCTTATGAGCTGAAGTCACTGGTTTGGCCTGGAGCCAGACTCATTGCAGCCAGCGGAGCGGCTGGAGGGAATGACCAGCGGGGCAGGTGGCCAGTGGAACAGCTGGCGGGAATGACCGGCGGGCGGCCAGTAGGTGCGGTGGCAGGTGGAGTAAGCGGACCACAGGAGTAGCTCAAAGGTGGCATGGCCTCAGGCCCAATGAGTGGAGTCATCAGGGTGATGTATGAGGGTCCGCACTGACTGGACAAGAGCTGTAAGTGGGGCATTTGAAGTGGGGTACGGAGAAAGTTTGGGTAAGTGAATGGAACCCTTAACTTGTTGGACTGGTGAGCCTGAGGGGCAAAGGACATTGCGTAATCCCTTGGAGCTGGGATGGTTACTCATGGGGGGTTATGAACTCTGTGGTATTTTCCCAAGTTAATGCCATGTGACTTCTCTCTCCCTCTTTCATTAAAAGTTTCTTTTCTACACTCAGACTCTGTGCTTGTGAGTGGGGAAGCATTGCCTCTCAGAGGCGTCCAGGGGTGTGTGAATTTCCCAGGCTACTGAGCGGGGGCTCGAGCCGGTTCTGTGTGAGATGGACCCCTAGATACTGAACTCGGCCCTGGCTGCTGCCGGCCTTACCTGGCAGAAGGGTTACACTAGTTTCAGTCCCTCTTTGAAATGCATTTCCAGCTGAGAACCTAGAGACTGGAGGTCTAGCAGAGGAAGGAGACCTCATGCTTTTTCTTTGCTAAGACACAGATCTTTTGTGCCTGCCCCATTTCTTGCCACAAGAATGGCTACTTGATAGGTGATGGCCCATCAGGTTTGTTGACACTTGGTTGGGGGCCTTAGCTTGCTCTTTGTCTTTGAGAATCTGGTTTAGCCACTCCCCAGACCTATCTGGCAAACACACTTCAGTCATGATTTCCTTTTTGTTCATAACTTTACACATAATGATTTTGCCACAATATTGCCAATCAGCAGGTCATGAATTTTCCACATGATGACTCACAAGGCATACTGGCACAGCCTCACTGTAGCACTTGCCCTTGCCTCCACTTCTTCTGCCTTTGTAGCCTCTGCTCGGTAGTGCTTCTGCTGCTGCCTTTGCAGCATTTTGTTTTTTAATGTAAAATATTTTGAATCTGTGCTTCATGTCCAAGGCAACTTTCCTTTTCTGAACACTGACTTAAACTTGACCACACTGAGGCTATGTCTAGACTACGGGGTTTTTCTGGGATACTGGAGGTATCCCAGAAGAATTCTGCTGCAACCAGGGAACATGTCTGCTCTTCTGCTTTTTTTTGTGGAAGACCAGACACACACTTTCGGAAGCCCTGTCTTCCTCCTCCCACAAGGAAGAAGGGCTCTTCTGAAAGAGGGGTTTTTCCGAAATTTGGCCCAATGTAGACGGGCCAAATTTCAGAAAAGCTTCTTCTGAAAAAATTATCAGAAAAAGGTACGCAAATTGCTTTTCATTTGGTTATTGAGCAGGCACTTGAAACCTCTTGCTCATAAACCCCAGCTACATGTAGGTAGGTTGGAAGAAAATGTGATGTTGAGGAGCCTGACTTTTGGCACCTGCTTGGGTTTGAAGTGGTGAGGTCTAATCTATGTCCCTCAAGTTCGCCATTCCTTATGCATATGAACGAAAGGATAGTTGTCTACATGGAAGTTTCCTTGAGAGACTAAATAACGTTGCCTGTCTCTATATAGGTAATGTCCTAATGCATGTAAGTGGCTTTTACTTGTCTGCTGAAGAAAACACCAAAGCAATCCTTTTGTTAATGGATTTAGGCAGCTTTGATTAGAAAGATGAGCACTTACCTTTACCTCAAGGAAATCAAACCAAGTGTAGGTGGCTGCATCTACACTAAGCTTTTCCTGAGTATCTGTCACTGTTGTGGAAGTGCCAACAGTTTCCCTGGCTAGTCTAAAGAGACTTTGAGGATCAATGGAGAAGGTAACTTCTGTAGCGAGTAAACATTTTGAGGCATAACCTGTCACAAAACTAAAAACACAAAGGGCCTGATTCTCATGTATACCATGACCATTTACAGTAGGGCCATTTCCAGGGCAGGGCAAGTGGGGTAGGCACCCTGGGTACAAAGCCACAAGGGCAGAAAAAGAGGTGACACATAAATACCCACATGGTGGAGCTCACTTTGGCTGGCCCCACATTCCCTGACTCACCTCAGCAGGCCACCTATCCTGTCTAGGTGGGGAGAGGTGCAACCAAAACATCTGGGCAGGGCACATAACCCTGCATTCCACAGCCAGGTCTTGTGTCTGGATGGAAAAATGATACTCTCCCCCCGCCCCCCAAAAAACCAATACTACAGGAGTTCAACTGTGTTTGCTCACCCTCGGTGCTAGAAAGCTTAATTATGGCTCTGTGTTGCACCACTCTGAAAAAGGCCTTTAAAAGTAAAGTGACCTTAGTGTAAATGAGGATCAGGTCCATAGTCCTTTTCTTTCCTTTGCAAATGCATCTACCAGCATAATCAAATCAATTTTCCACTCAGAGGCTACTTCTGCTCTCCATGGGAGAGAGGGCAGCCATGTTAGGTGGATATCATAGGTTGGTTATTATAGATTTGTTCTGGGAAAGGCCGTCTATTATATTGTGCTGGTCTGTGCATTGTGGTTAACATTTTGTACTGTGCCATTTTAAAAGGGGGAAGTAGGCTCTTTATAAATAATAAAAAAAACATAAAAGTTAACACAGGAAATTGTGTAACTGACCTTTTAGAACAGGGGTAGGGAACCTTTTTTGGGTTAAGGGCCGCTGATCCAAAGAAAAATCAGTTGGGGGCTGCACACAAGTGAGAAGCGCAAAAAAGAAATATCCTCACTGACGTGGCCGCCACTGAGGAGAAAGACACTCCCTGCATTCCTCTCTCTCCTCGCACACCAGAGCCAAGAGGGGCCCAGGCTAGTAGACTTTGTGTGCTCTAGCCCCACAAGGAAATGGTGGGGGCAGGCGCTGAAGCATCAGGGTGGACTCCCCAGTGGAGGGGGAGGTGCCCTGAGCCTCAGGGGCCAGATCCAGGCAAACCAGAGGCTGCATCTGATCCCTGGGCCGTAGGTTCCCTACCCCTGTTTTAAAACACCTCATGGTCTGCTTTTCCGTTGTTCATTTTACAGCTCATTCATGCTGCAGTGTCCAAGTTTCAACAAGAATCTAAAGATGTGGCTTGTTGCCAAGTAGTGTTCTGATTCTTCTACATCGCTACATTTAATTAGGGTTTCTGAGTAATCTTCTCTGTGTATTATACTATGGCCAGATATCAATATTAATAACATTTTGCTTTGTTTAAAGACTCTCTCAAAGTTTTTATTTGGAAAACTATACCATCTGGCCAGCTCTGCTTCACTAGGATTAGATTCTGGGTCAAGTGTACTCCATCTATTTCTGAGATTCTTGTACCGAATGTATGTGGATGTGCTTGGAGTTAGATTGAAGAGGGATTTCATTCACAAGGTAGTTGAAATAAAATTGGACCTTCTACATTGTATTGATAAAAATCCATCCCCCTCCTTAAAAATGTTACAGTGTCTCTGCAGAGCAGAGTTTATGTATTTTAACATAATATGTTTATGAAATGAAGAGGTGTAAAGTCTTTCACTGGGAGGCAACGTGATATTGAATCGATTCAGCCTGAATTATTGAAATTGGGAGTTCCATTTTGAACTGTGAGTCCAAAAGGGGGCTCCTGTAAGGATCTTTTTAAAATTTGGGTACCCAAAGGAAGGAAGGGTTGGGTTCCATTTCCCCATTTGTAATGGTGTTCATCCTTCCCTGAATGCTGCTAAATCATCAAAGAGGAAATGATGGAAGGAATAGAAATACTTCTGAAGTTTGGAGTTTGCACAGAATGCTAAGTATTTTAAATATGGATGTTAAATATCAACTAATTGACTAATTGAATAGTCGATGCACTTTGCATCAATGATTCGATGAGTCAATAGGGTGAAAGTGCTGCGTGGAACCTGGGATCAGCTGGTAACTCCAGCTGACCCTGGGCTCCACACGGTGCTGCTACTTTGAAATGCTGCATGCAGCCTGACACCGGGCTCCCCATGGCGTTTCAAAGCAGCAGTGCCACACAAAGCCCTGGGACAGCAGGGAGTCCCTAGCTGATCCCGGCCGCCATGTGGTCCTGCCATTTTGAAATGCCGCGTGCAGCCTGGGGACACCCGAGCTGGTCCCAAGCTGCATGCGGCGTTTCAAAGCGGCAGCGCTGTGTGGAGCCTGGGGTCTAGCCTGGGCTTCATGCAGCGCTGCCACTTTGAAGTTCTCCCTCCTTTTTCCCCCCACCTCCTTGCTGCCTCTTTCTGATAGACGCAGCAAGGGCGGGGGAAGCGACTAGTTGACTAGCATTTCGACTATCCGATAAGCATTTGCTTATCGGATAGTCAATTAGTCCTTCACATCCCTAATTTTAAAGAAAGCTCTTGAGGCAGGATAGCCAAGCCTCCACCTTCCCTTTCTCCTTCCCTCCATCCCACGTCTTTATTCCTTCTCTTTCCTTTTGAATTGGCACAAGTTGTTCTATCAAACAAAGCACAGACACGACTAGTGAACATTTGTTTGTTTGCAAATGTTTGTCAGTTTTATTACCTGCTTCGCTATGGCTGTGAGGTATCTTTTTAAAATGGTAAAATAGATTACTAGAAGCCCCAGTCCTGTATTGTACAACCCCAGCAATTATTCAGGATGGTCTTGTGGTTGAGAATTGGGGTTGAGGCTCAGAATTCTGCTCCAAGTTGGGCTGTACAGCTTCTGTGGGACTTTGTTCAAATCCCACGGAGTCAGGGAACAGAGAACAAAGAGGAGAGAACAGATAGAAGGTTAGATGCAAACCTCTGTCAAAAATGTCCACTAATATGAATTTAAGTCCCATCCAAAGCAACAGTTTTTCAGTTCTGGTTTTAATAACTGTTCCTCTGAGACTTGGGCCCAGTCATGTGAGATTTCTGCCTTTCAGAGTGGTGGAAATCTTTGGTACCCCATTTTGATCTGAAATCATCAGACAACAGCTCACAAAGTTTCATTGCTATCAAACCTGATTAAGTGTTGAGCCTTGAATTATAGCCTGCCTCTAAATAGGAAGCAAATATCACATTCCTGGGACATGTTTATTTATTTAATTAAAAACAAGTTTCTAATAGATACAATCTTGGACTCTGTCTATTAGGGTATGTCTACACAGCAAAGTTATTTCGAAATAACAGCAGTTATTTCAAAATAATTTTCCTAGCATCTACACAGCCATTCCATTATTTTGAAATTAATTCGAAATAGTGGAGGGCTTATTTCAAAATTGGTAAACCTCATTCCATGAGGAATAGTGCCAATTTTGAAATTGCTATTTCAAAATAAGCGATGTGTAGACGCTTATTTCGAAATAGGGGGCCTCCAGCCCTTCCCAGGGTACCCTGCTGGCCACCCTGGCCACAAGGCAACTTCTGACCTGATGCCCTGCTGGAACTTGTTCCAACCAGCCTTAAATGCGATTCAACATCCACTCAGTGTGGACGTGCTATTTTGAAATAGAAAAACGCTATTTTGAAATGCATGCTGTGTGTAGATGCGTTATTTCGAAATAATGCTGTAGTGTAGACATACCCTCAGGGAGTGACGTCTCATTTGAGGTGGATGATGGTGAGAGTGATTACAATAATAGAAATTGCATTGGGCTACTTTATTCTGAAACTTACGTGACATTCCAGTTCTACAGTGCGGTTTATTCTTTTTCTTGAAAGAAACATTGGGAGATTTGTAGCTTTCAAATGTATTCTTTCTGTGGTAGACTTAGTAAAGCTGAAGCCACACTATGCTCATGAAGTAACAATCACACTATTCTCATAAACTAAAATCCACATATCTCGCCATAAAAGTGACATAGAAGATAATGAATGATAAAACAAATGCAGAGTACAATTTAAATGTTCTGTAAGTAATTTAAACTCATTTACTTGAAAATTGGCAGGGCGAGTGGAACTGGGAAATTTGTAATAACTATTTCCTGGGAATTCCTGGAATCTATTTGTTGCTCAGTTAGCCATCCCAAAGCTTGGCCAATGTGCTTACCACAAATTGTAAGCCTATCTGAATGGGCAAGCAGGTACAGGGGATGGCTGGAACAGAGGGAGAGGCCCTGCCCTGCCAGGTGACTGGAGGAAGGGTTGTGTGTTGAGGAGAAGGGAGATTTATAAAATAGGCAATTCCAGATCTCTCACTGGGATCTGGGTGGTAACACCTCCTCTGTCCCCAGCCCATATCCAAAATTACAAGTAGGACCAGCTTCCTTCATTATTTTTTAAAATTTGTGCAATTTTTTCTGTATCTAGATAAAAGTGGGTTACAAGGTTAAGAGATTGGATGATGCACAGATAACAAGGAATGCAAGGATAGGCAGAGGGACTTTTGAATAAGCAGATTAATTTGGTTCATGAATGAAATTAACATTGTCTACAACTTAAACTAGCTTTCTAGAATGCACAGAGTAGATAACAAAGACTTGTGGGTAGATTTCAATGAGCATCACTAATGAAGAATGAACTGTTGTTCTTCAGCTTGCCCAATGTCTGAGGCACAGGCTTGTTTTGCATCCATATCAAACAAGCATGTTTCCTTTTTCTGCCTATTCTTTTCTTTAGAAATGTATGTAACCATGACCAATGCAACAATCCCATTCTCTGTGTATGTCTGAGTTCCCTCGTTACAATTTCCTATAGAACTGATATCTACACAAAACATTGTTCCATGCTTGCATCTTTTTCTGTAGGATGCCTCTTAAAGAATCCAGTGCTACAGAGTAACTAGTAAAAGTTGGTGATCTGTGCCATCTGTCCATATTGGAGGGATTATCTCAACCTTTTTTCTATCTTTATAGAGACAAGGGTGGGTGAGGTAATACCTTTTATTGGAGCAACTTCCATTAGTGAGTGAGACAAGCTTTTGAGCTTACACAGAGCTCTTCTTCAGGTTTGGAAAAATTAGTCAGAGGTTCACAGCTAAATATAAGGAACAGATTGTTTAGCACGTGAGAGATTTGTGTTTGCGAATCTGTTTGTACAAGAACTCCTCCTAAATGGTAAGAGCTAGGACCACCAAATTTGGTAGGCAGCTTCTTTGTTTCCTAACTTAAAGCAGGGTCAAGGTTTGGTTGTGCCACGAAAATGGTCTGTGCCTGGAATTCAATCATTTTCCATAACATGGAAAAGGAGGGGGATGAGCAGAGGGACGTTATACTCACAGTCACCACTGGAGGCAGTGAACGCAGGGCACAGCTATAATGCAAAATGACCACTGGGGGCAGCTGTACCACCCAGGGAGTGGCCAGCTGAGGACGGGGCTCGCCATCTTGCTTGCCACCAGCCCAGGTAAGTAGCCTTCCTCCTCCAAACCCATACCCCCTCTGGCCTTCTGCCCCAGATTGGGGGAGGGAGGGAATCCCCATTGGCCTCACTGCTGCAGCCTTCTCCCCCACTCCCCCAGAGCACCACAGAGACTGGGCAGCATAGCCCCAGCACCCTCTGCAGGAGCCATAGCTCTCCCCCAGCACTGCTGGGCTGTCCAGTGCATTCATGGCTGGCCAGCCTGTGTGGCCCCCTCTTGCCTGGTCGGGCCTCCCTGCCTCTGGGCAGGACCCAGGCAAATCATGATTGTTGAGGTTGTGGCACACATCTATGAGGAAGTTTGTCATCTGCCCAGAAGATGAAAACGTCTTCAGTGTATTGCAGGTACATCATTGATATTGTGGTGCATTTGATCTGAAATTCTTTTTTAAAGTGGCCATGAAGAGCTTGGCATATTTGGGAGCCAGTCTTGTACCCCTGGTCCCTGGTTTGGACAACGTGTTTATTATTGAATGTAAAATTGTTCTGGGTGAGAATGAAATAGATGAGCCTGGTGATATGTCTGAAGTGGATCTCTGAAGGCTGTCCATTGCCATGTAAATATCTGAGGCAGGGAGCTATGCTGTCAGTGTAACATACAGAAAGGGGTGATATCTGTGGTGGCAAGGGTGTTGTTCTCTGTTTGGCATATGAAGATCCAAGACATGTTTTAAAATCTATCATATGGGAACAGAGATGGGAATGAAAAGGCAGCAGATCTGGATGCATTAGAATCATAGGGATGAGGAGATTCTGGTTTCACTTGGTGCCATGAAACCAACCCTCTGATTTCAATTACACTCTTGAGTGGGGCCATTTCTGTAGTGGTAAACATTGTGAAAATGTTATTTTAAAGCACAGCACATTATATATGGTATATAATTAAAACTGGAGGTACATCTACACAGCAGGGTTAAAATCGAATTAACCTACACAACTTCAGCTACATCAATTGTGTAGCTTAAGTATAAATAGTTTAACTCAGCTTTTGGCGCTGTCTGTACAGCAGGAAGTCGAAGGAAAAACACTCTTCCTTCGACTTCCCTCACTCCTCGTGAAATGAGAGTTACAGAAGTCAGAGTAAGAAGTCCTCCAGCTTGACAGTATTTCTAAATAAAGGCTTATAGTGTCAATGTGCACTATGTTATAAAATGATGAGACCTACATTAGCTGTTACCACTTAGGAAAGAGATCTTGGATTCATTGTGGATACGTCTCTGAACAAATCTGCTTCATGCTCAGTGGCAGTCAAAAAATGCTGAGAGAATGTTAGGAACCATATCGTAAGACCATTATATAAATCCATGGCGTGGCTACACCTTGAATAGCATATGCAATTCAGCTCGCCTCATCTCAACAAAGATAAATTTGGAAAAGGTGAAGTAGAGTTTTGGAGCAGCTTCATAAAGAAGAGATTAAAAAGGCTGGGACTGTTCAGTTTAGAAAAGAGACGCTTACAGGGGCTATGACCAAGGCCTTATAAAATCATGCATGCATGGAATGGACAAAGTGAAGAGGGAAGCATTATTTACTCCTGACATAAGACAAGAACTAGATGATGAAATTAAGAGGCAGCAGGTTCAAAACAAACAAGAGTAACAGCAAGATCATGCAGTGCACAGCCAACATGTGGAACACCTTGTCTTGGTGTTGTAAAAGTACAAAATATAAATGTGTTCAAAACAGAATTAGATAAGTTAGTAGAGGACAGGTCCATTGATAGCTAATAAGGAAGATGAACAAGGGACATAGTTCCATGCTCCAGGTGTCCCTAACCTCCAACTGCCAGAAGCATCTGGCACTGGTCACTGTCTGAGGCACCATTAGTCTGACCAGTATGGCTGTTCTTATGATCTTGCCCATGCCTGATAGAAATAATTGGCAAAATGGTTAACCATTGCAAAATGTGTACGTGATAAAATCAGAAAATGCTTTGTGGGCCGAGCTCCCTCAGATCTTCTGTCAGTGAGTGCAGATGGGAGCAGCCTACCAGTCTGCTTTGGGAGCAGGAAGGTATGAGTTCTATTGCAGCTGCTGCAGTGAATGTCAAGTGGCTGTGATGTGGAGCATGATGGCAAACATGATGTTCCTAACTGGCCGCAGATTTATTCCAGTATGTGTTTTTATGATGAGAAAGGGTTCCATACAGATATAGCGAAAGCTCCCTCTCGTTTTAGTTAATATTGTACTTGAATACTAATGCAGTCTTCAGTATAAAATATTATATTAAATAACAGATAACTGTACTTTCAAAAGATTTAAAAGACTTTTTAGGGATGGATGGATTCAAAGGCTGGTGTAATATATGTGATTTTACTTCAGTCTACACTGGCTCTGAAGAAGTGAAGTAAGCAGACAGATATATTCTCATCAAATGAAAAAACCATTACCCTTACTGGCTTTATACTACTTAAAACATGCTGCTGATTAAAGAACAAAAAACTTCAGAGCAACAGGAGAAAATATTCTTTTCTTTTAAAACAAAAAAACCTGCCTTGTTTCTGTGGACAGTCAGATCCCATCATTTGATCATACATGGCTAAGGTATAAATTACTGTCATCAAAGACCTTTCCTGATTCTGGGTGTTTAGTAACAGCTGTGAGATATATGACCGTGAATAGAAATGAACGAGAGCTAAATCATGTGTTAATCATTCCTAGAACTAGGTCAAACATAAGATCTGCCTTGATGTTTACAAATACAGCTCAGTCTGTCATGGTCACCCTCTTCAACTGTCAGTATCCTACAAGTGAGGCACTAACAAGCCACAGGGATTCTTGTCGAGAAAAAAAAAGTACATGGAAAATGGTTTTGATGATGAAATCTCTGCACTGTCAGGAACATTATTCTTTGGCTCTTTAAAGTCTAGGTTCCGCTCTCATTTACACCAGTGTGAATCAGAAGTGACTCCAGGGACAGCGGTGGAGTCACTATGTGTCAATGACAGCAGAATTTGACCCTAAATGCCAAACAAAGTAAGGCATTTAAAAAAAATAGACAGGAGAAATGATTTGGATAAAGCAAGAATTGATTCAGATTTTTGACCAAAATAATAATCTCTGTCCCCTTTTTTCTCTGTCTTCTTAAGCAGTGGAGGAGCCCCTGGTTTTAATGTTCATGCACATCCTGATTGCAACCTGGAGTGGAATTGCTAAATATCACAAGAAAGACTCTTCTCATGGAAATTCCTATCACCTATGTACTTTCCCCGTTCCTTGTGTTTGTTACATCCACATGTTGTGTCTCATATTTAATTAGAATACATCTAGACTGCAGTGTTTTTCTGGGATACCTCTGGTATCCCAGAAAAGCAATGCCATGGCCAAATACTTTTTTTTGAAGAAAACGTCGAAAAATTGCAGAAAAAATGTTGAAAATTTTTTTGAAAAAAATCTCAAAAAAGTTGGAAAATTTTTCAGAAAAGCGGATGCACTCTTTCACCATCCCTGTAAACCTCATTTTATGAAGAATAAGGGCTGTGTCAAAAGAGGACTTTTTTCCGAAGTTTGGCAACGTGTTGATGCGCCAAATTTCTGAAAAGCCTCTTTCTGCAGTAAAGCGGAAAAAGATATGCAATTTGTGTAGTACAAATTGTGTTTCTTTTTCCAACTTACCCTTGCACTCTAGACATAGCCTTAGACAGTAAAATCTCCTGGGTAGAAACTGTCCTTCACCATAAGTTTGTACAGCATCTAGTGCACAGGGCTGTCTGAGTTGTACTGTTAAATAATTTCTAGGATGCAAAGAGAAGGAAATAACTGGAAACCACACCTGTATCCATTATATTTTGTCTTTCTAGATCAAATGTGTAGATGTATGGGACCTAATTCTTACCTTTCTCACACCTCAGTTTCATGCTGATGTAATACTGTGTACTTCACTGACATTATACCCACTTTTCTCCATCATGAGAGTGGAAACAAACCGTAGGAGAGTGGATACATCTGGACTCTAGTGTGCCTGTGTTAATCAAACTTCAGCTATTTGGAGATCTGCTTATGTCCGTGCAGAGTATAATTTAGACACATGTACTGGTCCACATACCTGCTACCCACTCATACCAGTGGCTGCTATGGGAACGTGGGTGTGGGTAATACCCAATTTCTTTTTTTTTTGTCTGAACAAACTGATTGATGGTGCACCAATCTTTTTCTTATCAGCTAGTTTTATAGTTGATATTTACTATTTAAATTAGCAACACTACCTTATTATAGGCTGAAGGGGATATGTACGAATCCAGACATGAATCAAAGGGAGATGAAAGGAGAATGTTAGGGAAAAAATATTTATGAGAGTTTAGATTACCTGGAAGTTTTAATTTTTTATTCCCAACTCATTTTTAACTAGTTCCTAGCACTGGTTCTAGCACCATTATAAGCAGAGCCACCCAGTCCATAGGATGGTTTGCAGTGGCTGCCATGGGCCCTGGGCTTGGGGTGGGGTGGGGGGCATTGGGCCTAGAGCAGCCTGGAAGATTACCAGGGGTGCCTGGGTCTGGCAGCAGGGGTTGGGCCTGCTCTCGCATTCACCAACAGCAGTGGGAGCCACCAGAAGTAGAGCAACCTGGGGGAAAGAGAGCAATGAGGGTGGGAGGAGACAGAGCACGGGCAGGGCCTAGGGTAGGAAGGGAAGCGGTATTCCCAAGCCTTGCACTTCCTAGGTATGGCCCTGATTAGAAGCATAGAATTCTTCACACTACCAGTACTTTACCTTTCAGTAAAAAGCTAAAAAAATACTTTTGAATTCTGCCCACTGTAGTGCAGAATAATATTTACCAGCAAGAACACAGATATTATAGCTATCTGGTGTGGTATTTTGGCATTTGCTCAATAGAAAGCAGCAGACAGATTTCTTCTGAAGTAATGACAGGCCCAAGTCAGCCTCAGATGTGACTATTGTTTTTTTTTATTCAGTTATTTGTTACACATAGCCAAGATGCTTGGTGCTGTATAGGGCACAAGATTAGATGTTTTTTGTTATATTTCTCACAGTTTCAACACTCAAATTTTCTCCCTGACACTCAGTCACTGGCACAGATCCTGATCACAGCAGCACTAGTGAAAATCTAGGGTTAATTCTCCTGATTATACTGACGTACACCAAGGCACCTGAGATCAGAATTTGACCCAAAAGGCAGTTATGTATGTAAGACTTCAGATTCTGACCAATTCTTTCTGTCCTTCTCTTCTTCTGAGTGGTATTTTGGGTGGATTGCAACAGAACCCCCTGGGGTTATATGAGTAGGCTTGCCAGAATTCAGTTTTTATTTTGTTATAATTTTGGCAGCCAATATCAATGTTTATCCACTTTTCCCAATTTGTATTGGTTTAAACTTTCAAAGCTTCACAATGTTATGGGAGGGAGGGTGAGCTCAACATCATGTCACAATCTACATACTAAATCTCCTTAAATCAAACTTTAATTAAAGTTCTCAAGTAGCATTGTTTTTATTGTACCTATCTGTAAATGTTGATTTTTATCAGTGAAAATATGTTTTTTGTGATTTGGGTGAATATGGTGAAATTTATATTTACTGACATTTTGTCAATTTAAAAACTAACCTTTTGAAATCTATATATGACTAACATATCCTGGATGTCTTTTAATTATTGTTTTTGGTATGGCTGTAGAGCCTGAAGCATCTATTAAGAACCAGGGCCCCACTGTGCTAAGTGCCGTTATTAACATATGAAAAAGAAGTCCCTGGCCCAGATAGCTTGCTCTCTTAGGTTATAATGCAGAATAAACAGAGGTAGGGGAAATGGACACAATCAGGTTGTAATTAAACTAGCAAGTTATCATGCATTGGGTTAAGGTCTTAGTTCATCACATTAATTCCTGATATCAATACAATATAGGACTCAACATCTAAAAGTTCAAATGTTTGTTTTGGATACGCAACCCAAATTTTGTATTCTTCTTTGTGTTAGCTGAACTTCTTGGGTCTGAAAAACTGGGCCCATAATATCAGGAGACTAAATTTACTTAATTCTGGAAATTCTGCTTCCATTCTTGGCCAGCACCAGAAATTGCATAAATGTGTAAGAAGGAAAAAAGAGCAAGGAATGTAGAAATGAAAACAAAACATTTTCAGACCTCAGAATGGCTTCATTAAAGGTCATATTTTGAGTGAAGGTTTGGATTGCTTGCTTTTTATCTCTATACCATTTCACCATGCTCTGTACCACACCTCTCAATCGTGTGAATGTTAGCATGATGGAGGGAGAAAGTGCTCCCATTCCTTGATGGCATTGTTTTTTTCTAACTGGCAATCACCGCTGAAAAGATACTCATTTTCTGGAGGTGATATTTGGATGGACTATATCTCCATAATACATAAAGAACTAGCATGACCCTCAGGTTTAGTTAATGCTATAATAGTTGTGGACATAGTCTTATAATGAAAACATTTAACTCTGCTTTCTCCTTTTTCTTTGTTTGAAAGCTCTTCTCCAGACTAATAGCCTGTAGCAGCAGGTTGTGAGTAGATCACACACACAGAATTTATGACATTATGGAGATCACACACACAGCATGAATGACCAGTTGTTTATAACTAGTTTATAACAGCAATTAAGTGTCATAATAGGGACTTTGGCTAAATGTGCATTTGAAGATTTTCTGATCTCATCTGTAAAAACAGCCCAGACTTTTTGAATTAAACGTTATGCACCTAGAAAATGAATATGATCTCTGGCAGTGCCTCATGATTTATTTCAACAGGTGTGAGCAGTTTAGCAATTTCTTAACCAAAAAAAATCTTTAAGGATGCAGTTTAATGTGTAATCTCAACATGTCACATTTTGGCAGTGATTGCTTAATGCAGCAGTGTGCTAATGAACTGCTCCACTGCATTCTATGATCATGAATATGAGTCTGAGTACTATAAACTGAACTCAATGTACTGATAAGTGACTGTATCTGATTGTGCCAGCAGTGGGGGGATTTTCTTATTAATGAGCTGAGTTGTTAAGAGATGGAAGAATACTAAACTAGTTAGCCTGGAATTGTCTGATCATATGTTCTGACACTGGATCTTGGAAAGCAGTAAGCCTTTTCTAGTCTTGCTTAACAGAAATCCTTATAAACATTAGTGCAAGGAAAACCCCCCAGAAGCAATGCTTTATTGTAAAAAATATATAAATGTATATATATAAAACTCAGTACAAATTCTGCTCTCGGGTACCTGGGTGCAACTCCTTTTGATTTCTGGGGTTTCCATCAGTGTGGAGTAATCCCTCTTTTAGTGATAAGATGTTACAGGCATTCTCGGGTGGGGAATTTCTGCCATCCCAGAGTATAGCATCACATGACTTCAAAAGTTCCTTATCCCTCTAATATCCATAGCAAGTGAGCTCTCGGGTTTTGCACTATGCAGAGCTACTGAGATGATGAAAATGTTGAACTGTTGAATTCTGAAAGACATGTCACACGGTCCTTCAGCGCTCTAGCTGCCTCTGATTGAAATATAGAATACTCCTGAATTCTGGGGCTCGCAGAGGTCTTAATTGTTAAGCATTTATGTGTAGAGCCTCACTGGGTCCATTTTAAATGGCTCTCTCAGCTTGAATAACCATCCTTTGAGGACACTAAAGCAGCTGTCTGTAAAGGCTGCAGCAACAAATTAGCTAGGCCACAAGAGTGTAGAGAGCAGATCGAAAACATTGGCCAGCAATACTATGGCAACACTGCCTTTGGGGATAGTAAAATCCAACTGTTCCCTGCTCTGAATACTGAGACTATTCTGGGTAACAGTATAGGCTGTTCAGCTGCTTCCGTTGAAAGAAGTTTTTTATGCTCACAGTGTCAGCTATACTGAAAGGGGCAGAGTTTTGCAAGATCTTCAAGCACCACGCAATGGCAGAAAGTGATTGGTGGTAAGAGATGATGGCTGGTGTTCTCCAATATAGGTTTTCCCTGAGAGAAAACATCCGCAGAGCTAAGCATCTTCTGCTTAAAAACCCCATGAGGAAGTTTCAGTTTGTAAAAGACTCCCATTTCATAACCCACCTGCTGGGTCCCTACTGGGGTCTATACTTTAGTATCACCAAGATTAGACTAGACCTTGGCATCACCAAGAAAATAACATTACCATGGAAACTAAAGAGGCAAATTTCAAACCCTGGGAACCTGGCATGTAGGCTACTGCATCTGATGTGCAGCCATAAGTCATACTGATTGAATCTCTCAGGACAGACCCTAGAGTTTAAAGTGCTCACGCAGCGTTGCGTACAGGGCCGGCCTTAGGCTGATTTGCCCGATTCGCCAGCATGGGGCCCCGCGCCTGAGGGGGCCCCGCGCCCAGGTGAGTGACTCACGCGCAGTGCGCCGGTAGCACAACACTTGCGCGGGGCTCCCCCAGGCGCACAGCGCATGCGTCGTGACATCCGTGACGCACGGCGCATGCGTCGTGACGTCCCGGGCGCATGGCGCATGCACCGTACCCCAGGAGCACAAAGCATGCGCGGGGCCCCCCTGGGCCCCGCGCATGTGCGGCCCTGCCCCGGGAATCAGGCCCCGTGCTCTCTAGAGCCGGCCCTGGTTGCGTACAAACTATTGCCAAGTGTCTGAAGTGGGGGAAGGGAGAAATCTGACTCACTGATGTTCCAGGCAGACTCTGGTTGCCTGAGGTGGTGCCAGCAGTTCCTTCTTGACATGCACAGTTCCCCAGAGACACACCCTGCATTGTTGTAGCTATGCACCAAGCAAAACAGCATCAAAATTCACAACAGTAATAGCATGTCTCTGATGCATGGATAAGCCAGTCTTAAACATACAGACAGCATTCACCACATAGTCAACCTCTGGAACTCTTTGCCAGAGGATGTGCTGAAGGCTAGGACTTTAACAGGGTTCAAAAAAGAGCTAGATAGATTCATGGAGCTTAGGTCCATCAATGGCTATTAGCCAGGGTGGGTAGGAATGGTGTCCCTGGCCTCTGTTTGTCTGGAAATGGGTGACAGGGGAGGGATCACATGAGGATTACCTGTTGCGTTCCCTCTCTCTGGGGTATCTGGTATTGGCCACTGTCGGCAGACAGGATACTGGGCTAGATGGACTGTTGGTCTGACTCAGTATAGCCATTTTTATGTTCTCTGACACTTTAATGAAGCTCCAGGCAGGCACAAGGATTTGCCCTTGCAGATCTGACTATGGAATCCAAGTCATATTTTGCCGTTATACAAAGCTAGACGTATTTGTCTAGTATGATTTTTCACTCATCTTTTTTCCCATAGCTCTGTTTTCCTTTAGCTGTTGAATACATTATTTTTGCTTCATATTTGTTCCATTATTTTTCTGTGGATTGAGTTACACTTACTGAATGGCAATCGCCACAATCACAATTCTTTTTAAAAGAATCACACACCATTTTAAATTTTTTTTCAGTCCTTTGACACCTTCCTACTTCTCAACTTTCAAAGATAATTGCAGTGGTTTGATAAGTTTGTTCCTTCCCCAAAGAGATATGCGTCTTCTAATCCTGCCAGTTTCAAAACTTCCAAGTGTTCTTTTACCTGTGCATTCATTCATACCTATCTTTTATATGAGGAAGCTACTCACCTTCGTGCAATAACAATGGTTCTTCGAGATGCGTGGGTGCTCCCCTGTAGATGTCAGGTCATCCCAGTGCCGCAGACCGGAGTTTTCTTGAGCAGTGATCAGTTGGACCGTACATGCGTGGCACGTGCCTCATGCCGTTCACACCCTTTTGATGTCTCGCGCAGTCCGGCTCCTGCCAGTTCCTCGAGTCCACCCTGGTATCTGGAAGATATAAGCAAAAATCCGAGATGAGGAGGAGGGTGGGTAGTGGAGCACCCACGGGGACACACATCTTGAAGAACCGTTGTTACTGCATGAAGGTGAATAACATCCTCTTCTTCTTCAAGTGATGTCCCTGTGGGTGCTCCACTGTAGGTGAATGTGTAGCAGTACTCAGTATAAGTGGTAGGTGGGCCTCAGATTTATGGCTTTATAGCGGTAGATAGGAGCATGGAGGTCACAATAGTGGACCACGTAGCCACTCTGCAGATATCCTTAAGGGGAACCCTGTGGAGGAAAGCCATAGAAGTTGCCATCACTCTTGTGGAGTGTGCTCTAAGTGTTTGAAGTAATGGTTTATTCCTCAAAAGTTAACATTGTGAGATACATGACACTATAAGCTTGGAAATGCGTTGTGATGATAGCGGATATCCCTTATTGCGGTCTGCTATAGAGATGAGCAAACAATCCGATTTGCAGAAAGACTTAGTCCTGTCTATGTCGAAGGGCTCTACTTACGTCCAGTATATGAGATGTTGCATCCTTCCCTGTGGAATGTGGTTTAGAGTAGAATGAAGGAGTACGATGGGCTCGTTCATGTGGAAGTCCGAACAAATCTTGGGAATGAATGAAGGATGGGGACATAGTATTACATTGTCTCTGTTGAAAATGGTATAAGGTGGAGTCACCATCAAGGCTCCTAACTCACTCATTTGGTGGGCAGAAGTAATTGCCAGTAGAAAAATTACCTTTAGTGTCATGATTGACAGTGGGCAGGTAACCAGAGGTTCTAATGGTGCGCGAGTAAGAGTGTCTAGCACCATTTCTAAATTCCACGATGGTGGTGGTGGCCTGTGTGGTGGGTATAAATTAGAAAGACCTTTTATGAATCTCTTCATGATAGGATGGGTGAAGAGTGACCATCCCTCTACTAGCTGGTGAAAGGTGTGACAGCTGAGAGATGTACCTTTAAGGAAGACAAAGCAAGATCAGCATTCTTGAGAGACAATATGTAGCCCAAACTTTTGTGTAATGGCGCTGTGTCTGAATCTAGATTTTTGCCAGAGCACCAGAAGAGGAATCTACACCATTTCTGGAGCTCGGTGGTCTGGGTAGATTGTTTTCTGCTATGCAAAAGAACCTCCTTCACTTGGTCAGAGCATTGTTGTTCCTCCTGGTAGGACCAGCAATGAACCATGCTGCAAGGCACAGGAGTTGTGGTTGAGGATGGAGTAAGGTTCCTCTGCTCTGAGTCAGGAGATTGTGCTGAATCAGAAGGTGGTAAGGAGGCTGAGGAGACATCAGATAGAGATAAAGGAAACTATGGGAATTACTGTTGTTTTGTTTCTGGTGATCTTCTCAAGTACCTTGGGAATGAGTGGGATAGGAGGGAATGCATATAAAAGCGGGCCCTTCCAATTGAGAAGAAAAGCGTCCCTTAGAGATCCTGGTCCGATACTAGCTCTTGAGCAGTAATGGCGACACTTCTTATTTTTGTAGGAAGTGAAGAGGCCTATTTTCAGAAGACCCCACTGTTGGAAGATGGATTGGAGAACCCGAGGATGCAGTTCCCATTTGTGGTCCGGGGCAAAGTGTCTGCTGAGGGTGTCTGCTTTTGTTTTGTTTACTCCTGGTAGATATGAAGCTACGAGGGTGATGTTGTTTCGTGTGCACCAATTCCATAATCGGACTGCTTCTGTGTACAGACTATGGGATTGGGCACCTCTCTGGCAATTGATATAATACATCGTTGACATATTGTCGGTCAATACACTTACGATTTTCCCCTGAATGTGTGTTATGAAATGCTTGCATGCGTTGAATACAGCTCTGAGCTTTAATCAATTGATGCGTAAAGAGGTCTCTTGTGTGGCCCATCGTCCTTGTATTGATATGGCATTCATGTGGGCGCCCCATCCAAGGAGAGATGTGTTGGTAGTTATGTGTACAGAAGGTTGGTCTTGATGAAATGGTACACCTGCTAGTAGATTGGAGGGATTGGTCTATCATGCGAGAGATTTTAAAATGCGAGGTGGAGGAGAGACCAATGTGTGCAGTTGCCTATTGCGATGGGCATAGTGCTGAAGACATCAAAGATGTAAGCGGGCACAGTCAACCACATAGGTTGTAGCAGCCGTGTGACCCATACATTGGAGACAGGTGAGTATGGGGACTGTGGGGCTGATGGTAACAGTAGTAACCAGCTCTTGGATTGCTTGGAATCTCTGCATGGGGAGGTATGCCCTTGCAGATACCGAATCTAGCTGGGCACCTATGAATTCTAGAGTTTGTGTAGGCTGCAGCATTGGCTTCTGTGTGTTGAGTATAAGGCCCAAGAGATCGAATGTTTGGTTGGTTGTTGCCATCATGTGATGCGTCTCTACTTCCGATGGGCCTTTTACTAAGCAATCGTCAAAGTATGGGAAAATTATCACGGATTGTCGCCAAGGTAAGCTGCAACAACAGCCAATGTCTTTGAAAATACTCTGGGTGCCAAGGAAAGGCCAAATGGTAGTATCCGGTATTGGTAATGATCTGTGCCCACCACGAAAAGTAGGAACCATCTGTGCGCGGGGTGAATAGTTATGTGAAAATAGGCATCCTGCAGGTTGAGGACTGCAAACCAGTCTCCATTCTCTAACGCTGGGATTATTGAAGCTAGGGTAACCATTTTGAATCACTGCTTTCAAAGATATTGATTCAATCTGCGGAGGTCTAAAATAGGCCTCCATCCTTCTGTCTTTTTTGGTGTGAGAAAGTAATGGGAGTAAACCCCCTAGGCCTCTGAAGTCCTTGATACTATTTCCACTGATCCTAGGTTGAGCAGTCGCTGTACCATCTGCTTTAGTAGGTCTTCATGAGAGGGGTCCCTGAAGAGGGATGGGGAAGTGGGGGGAAGTGTAGTAAAGGGGATGGTATACCCCAATGTTATTATTTCGAGGACCCAATGGTGGGAGAATAAGAAGTCAGCTCCCTTTGGAGGGACAAAATATCTTTTGTCAGCCCTTTTGTTAGTTGGTGGTGCTGAAGCTGGAGTCTGCCATATTTCATCAGCGGCTTCCATAATGGCCTCCTCTCTAGGAATTGCAACTTTCCCCCGCTGTGATGGCTGAAGATTTTTGAGTAATTTGTGTTGCTTCTCTGGTACTTCCATTAGAGTGATGTCCTGAGATGCAGCCAACCTCTTAAAAAGCTCCTGAAACTGACTAAGGTCATCAGGAGGGGACTGGTTACCAGGTATGACCACCTCGTCAGGGGATGATGACAACTGGTTGGTTAGTAATACATCTGGTGGGTGTTCCTCCACCTCAGCCTCTGATAGTTGACCTTCTTCCGGTTCAGAATGGTGAGCCGTAGAGGGAGCATTGGGTGGTGACATTGCTATTCTGTGACTCTGAGAGGGTGGAGAAACTGAGGGAGCACGGGAAGCCAGGTGACTGTGACAGCCAGGATAGCCATATCCAGAGTGGTGATAACTATGGCAAGCTGAGTCATGCTGAGAGTAGTATCAGTAGTATGTTGGGCTGTGTCGTCTATGATAAGACCGCACCGGAGAAACACAGTGAGATGGATGGCCAGTCCTGTAATGCATCTGGTGATGTACCGGTAGGTGTGTAGAACGTGGTGAGTGTGGTGATCTCCTTGAAGAAGGAGGAGGAGAATGATGTAGGTATCTTGTATAAGGGGATGGTGATAAAAGGTATCTCGATGCATAGTGTCCAGTTTGTTCATGGGGAGAGCTACTCTTGTCGTCTGTTGGTAGCTGAGGAGAATATGGAGACGGCAGTGCAGAGGACGTTGCTGGTGAAAAGGTTAATGGTTCCGGACTTATTGGTCTCATTGAAGCAGATTTATAGGGTGTTTTCTTTGGTGCCAGAGGACTAGACGAGACATATGGTGCCGAAAATGCCCGTGCTGTTTGTGTCAAGGTCATTGGTACCGAAGAGGTTGTTGTACGAGTGGTTGGTGTCAAGGTGTACAGTGCTGAGGTGTACAGGCCCAGGTTGCTGGCACATGAATAGGTGGTGCCGATGTTGTTGGCGCCGATGTCGTCGGTACGTACGGTTCTGACACAGAAGGTGCCGATGTTGTTGGTACTGTAGTAGTCGGTGCTATTGCCAGTGGTGCCAACCAATGGACCGTTATGACTGTTGATGGCACTGTTGTAGATTTTTATCGCGATTTCGGCTCTGAGAGCGATCTATGCTTGGGGGCCACCGAGCCAGATGTGCCGGGCTTATCACTGACACTTACACATGCTGACGGTAAAGAGCGAGCTGGTGAAGCTCTTTTTCAAGCTGGAGTCAACTGTGAGGAAATGGTTTTCCTTTTCTCTGCCCTCGGAGACCGCAGAGTGGAAACAACATGAGAATGCTCCAGCAGTTGAAGCGCCTTGTCGAACAAGAACATTTTTAGTCTTATCTCCCTGTCCTTACGCGCCCTGACCATCAGTTTGGCACAATGGACACATTTCTGAGGCACATGAGCCTCACCGATGCAGGCATGGCATCATGGCATGTGGTGCACTTCTTAAAACTGGGGGAGCCCGGCATAGCTAACTATATAACCATTTGAAGAAAATGAACTTTTTTTTTAAAGGAACTATATTAACTAATTAACTACAACTATAAGAACTGTAACTAACTATAGACTCTAACAACTATGTACTCTATTCCTGATAGAGTTTGCCTGAGGACAGAAGGCTTGCTCCATCTGTGATCACGGGCAGCGAAGAAGGAACTGGCGGGAGCCGGAACGTGCGAGACATCAAAAGGGCGTGAATGGCGCGAGGTGCATGCCGCGTATGTGAGGTCAAGAATGGATGTTCTTGCTGAACCGCTCAGGAAATACAGGTGCTGTGGCCCTAAACTGTAACAAGTGCTTTTCAAAATAATATTCAATGTTAATATGCTTTGAAGCAATAGATTGATTGACAAAAAAATCTACAGTGAAGAAAACATAGAAAATAAAATAAACCTAACATTTATCCACCGCATACATGGTCATTTGTATAAGTGAGAGTGCAAACTTAGTTTTGGTAGGAGTGATTACCACAGTAAAGTAAATCATGTACAAAATCATTTATTTTTCTGTTGATAGACAGCCTGGTTCCCCTACTAGCCAAAACCCCTACTACATAATTATTATTGTAGTGAATACAAATACAATTCTAGCTGTAAATGACACTAAATAAAAACTACGGCTTTGCCACATGCAGTGATTTTAATTTAAACAAGAGGATATGACCACATTTTCCTTGTGCTTTTGTCTGGCCCAGAGCCTAAAAGCTATTCACCCTCTGAAGTACTACAGAACCATTAACATTCATCTGTATATTATTTTTGCATTATTTATGATATTCCAAAATAAGGGCCTATTCCTACAAAGTGCCGAGAGCCTCCTGCAAGGTACTGAGTGCTTCTTAATTTCTGAAACAGCTGGATTTAGGATGTGTAGGCCCTCACAGGATTGGGTTCTGAGTATATTTTTTCTTCTTTTTACCCTTCAGTAGTGGGCAGGTTATCTGGCTGAAGAATCATCATTGTACTCTGGTTTCAGTAACTGATATTGACTGGAATTTGGGTCGGTAGTGGGAAAATTAAAGCACTGTGCCTTTATATTAAAACGAAAACTTTTACTGAGTAAACTGATAGAAGGGTGTATGTGTATATATCATTAGTGTTAGAGAGGAGAAGACCAATTAATAGAATAGTCATTGGAATACTTACCTGTTTAGCCTAACTGCACCTGTCCATCTTGAAAAGAGATTCTGCAGAGTTTCTTGACATTTCCCTAGATTAAACTCCATCCCCAGGCAAGGTACCAATATGTACTTACTATTTTTCTAGACAAGGGGAAAAAAGAACTGTTTCCACTATCAAAGTTAACAGGACATGTTAACTGTTTGGCAGAATACTATATTTGCATGAGAAGTGAGAGAGAGGGTACAGGAACTGAACCTGGACATTGGAATGGCAGCAAAGTATATTAGGGGCTACCCATGACTATGAATTAACACAGTTCTATATTACCCCGGGCTGAAAAGGAAAACCTTGTCTTTCCTATAAAAATACATTTGAAGAAAGACGTGACAGGGAATGAAGTTATTACATTGCTGCATTTGTGGAGCTGCCTCTTACTCTAATAAAATCCACAGACGTACTTTGTGTGTAAGAAGGATTGTGGGAAGTGGTCTGTTGTGTTTAAAAAAAATTAAATGAATGAGGGTTAAAAAAATGAGAGTGAAAGCTGAGTCAAACAGTGAGAGTGAATTGAAAGTACTCTCTTTAACCTTAATCTAAGTTGAGATCTGTCAGCTGCAGAAAACTCTAGCATCTGCAATGATGGTCTGCATGGATAGGTTTTGTTTATCCTGAGGTCAGAGATATTAAAAGAAAGAAAGATTAATCTGATAAAAGTATTGCCATTTCTAATCGAACTGATGGGAAAATGTGGTATAGAGGTAAGAGGCAACACAGGATAAATTATTGTGAAGTGATGAACTACCTTGAAGCTGCAGCAATCAAATAGACAGCTCTCACATCTAAAAATTACTGTGGCATCTTTATTCATCAACAGTTTTGTGCAAGTGTCTTTTGGTGCTCAACCCCCTCCACAAAGCACAAAAGCACTCCGGTTTATCTGGTGAAATTAAATCGTAACAAAAGAGACCTGTCTGAGGTTGGTGTTTCTCACTTATCAGAATTAAAGGACATTCATTTCCTGTTGCAACTCAGAAAGACAAACTTTCAAAAGTTGGAATTTGTTAAAACTCTAAAATGTATAAAAGAACAGAAATATACAATGCTTCTCTCTTGTCTCAAATACTGCCCTCTTTGTTTTGTACCACTATAATTTAAAAATGTTTTGTACCACTATAATTTAAAATATGTTTTTCCTCTGATCTTTTGTCAGAAGCTGGGAATGGGAGACAGGGAATGGATCACTTGATGATTCCCTATCCTGTTCATTCCCTCTGGGGCACCTGCTATTGGCCATGGTGGGAAGACAGGATACTGGGCTAGATGGACCTTTGGTCTGACCCAGTATGGCCATTCTTATGTTCTTCTGCTCTCTGAGGGTATGTCTACACTACAGAGAATGATTGATCTTCCAGGGTTCGAATTAGCGGGTCTAGTGAAGACAGCTAATTCAAACTGAGAGGGGTGCTCTGATTGATACCTGCTTCCATGAGGAGTAAGGGAAGTCGAAGGGAAAGTGTGCTCCCTTCAACTTCTTGCAGTGTGGACAGCGTCAAAAGTTGAGTTAAACTACTTCGACTTCAGCTACGTATTTAATGTAGCGGAAGATGCGTATCTTAATTCAACTTTGTCTCATAGCATAGACATATCCTAAGGATTCTCTTGTCCTCTGGTTCCCACAAATCTCGGACTTTCTGGAAGTGGGTTTGAAAATGCATTGGACCTGTCTATACTAGCTATTTTCAATACTTATTCAGGTAAACTTGCTACTGCAAGGGTCTGTCAGCAGTGGTTCAGTCCTACTGTAGAGACAATCCCACGGGTGAATAATACCAGGCGTTAATGAGAGCTGTGTGATCATTTGGAGAAGACAATAGACCCACGTTATAAAAATTCATTAATAAAAAAGGTTTTTTTTCAGTTGAAAAGGGTTGTTGCAAATATTTCAAATTACACACAGAGAAAAATACAGTATCTCTCAGAGCATTCAGGCTGCAAAGTGCTATGAAAACAGAATCCACTGGCATTATTATTTGAAGAGGCAAATTACAGGCCAGTCCTGAAAGGTGTGTAACTCTTCTTCCCAGGAGGTGATGAGAACTCTTGCTTCCCATTACAGTTAATGGGAACCAAGGGTCTCAGCACCTTGCAGGAGCAAGCTCCAGTGAAAATGCATGTGAGAGATGGTGACCTGACTGAATTTTGTGTGATCAAAAATGTGTTCATCCTTAGCCATTTGCAAGGGTTGTTTTGCAACATCCTCCCTTGTGCTAATCTGGTTATAACAAGAGATATTTTTGGACCAAGAGTAAAATGAAATGCACAGAATACTGTAAATATGTTGAAATGGATTTGCTCACAAGCTAATCTGTGAGTGTTACAGAATTGCAGTTTTTCTTTCTTAACTATGCAGAGTTATATCAAGCACAGAAAGTTGAAGTATTTATAAAAGTAATCTCTGTATTAATGACCCAATCCAGTGATTATAAAAGAGGTTGGTCAGGCCCCAAAGCAAAAAATTTCAACATTTGTAGATTCTTCCATCTGCTAGTTCAAGGTTTACATGTTTCAGATAAAATAATATTTGTATTGCAGTTAACACCAGTTACGTAATTTTAATAATCACAGTTGCAGGATCTTATCCATAATTTTTTGATTAAGGGTACGTCTACACAGCAACATTATTTTGAAATAACTAGCATTATTTCGAAATAACTTAGTCTGCATCTACACCTCAGGCAATTATTTCGAAATAATGTCAAAATACTATCAAGCTGGAGGACTTCTTACTCCGACTCCTGTAATCCTCATTGCACGAGGAGTAAGGGAAGTCAGAGGAAGCGTGCTCGATTTTGAAATAAGTGCTGTATAGAGCTTCTAACTTGGAAATAAGCTATTTCGAAATAAGCTACACAGTTGACAGCTCAATTTGCATAGCTCATTTTGAGTTAAGCCCTGCTGTGTAGATGCACCCTAATTAATATATATACTATAATAAAATTTGTATATATAATATTATAAAAGTAAAAGTCAGACAGTTTTCCTAATTCCTTACATTTGCCAAAACTATAAAAAGATTTTTAATATTAAAACTACAATTCTAAAAGATCAAGTTAATAGGAACCATTAAAGTACTACTTTATTATACATGTAATTACATTAAATTATTACTTTATTAGACTCATAACATACAACATTTAATGGAAAACATTCACAATCCTTGTAGGAAATTTAATCAACATTCTGCTTTGCATTTTCTCAAAGATCTTTATTGCTAGCTTTAGAGCTTATCAGATGTTCTTATATTGGATAGAATACACACAGTATAGATAGTTGCTTACACTATTTGCCCAGCTTTGGAATATGTTTGACCAAACTTATCAAAGAGATTAATGGATGGAAATACTGTTTCAAAGTCCTAGAAAAAAAACAGAGAGAAAAAAAGACAGTTAAGTTTGGGTATTTTTGTTCCCCGCCCCCATACACAATTTTATTTTTTAGTATAGGTCTGTAGATATTGTACACTTCCACTGGCCTTTCTTTTGTTCGAATTTTCCCATTACAGGAGATATAATTTAGGATGGAAGGTAGGCACAAAAATATTTAGGGTAATCTACACTGAATGCTTATTTCGAAATAAGCTATTCTGGAAGAAATACTCCGAAATAGCTTATTTCAAAATAGCATGTCTACAGTACAGGGAAGCCTCAAAATTAGTCCGAGGCAGGCTCCCCTAATGCAGATGTGCTACTTCAATTTAGAGACCCAGGAGGCACTGGGGAGTAATTAGTTTGAATGGCCCTGGGGAGGAGCTATTTCGAAATAGCAGGAGTGGAGCGTCCACACTACTGCTATTCCAAAATAATTATTTCAGAATAGGCATTATTCCTCGTAGAATGAGGTTTACAGAAGTCAGAATAAGCTGTAAAAAATAATGGAATTGCGGGGTAGATGCTTGCATTGTTATTTTGGAATAATGGCCGTTATTCCGAAATAACATTGCTGTGTAGACGCACCCTTAGTAACTATGCTAAAGCTTACATATGATATTGTGAAACACTTCAACATGTACATTATATATGGGGATACAATTCTGGAGTAACGGACTTAATTAAAATAGATTTATACGATAAGCTGCACATAACTGTAAGTAATATAAATTGTATTTCTCTGCCACACAGACTGAAGATTATAGCCTTTTGCAAATCATGCTACACTAAACAAATCCTCCTTTCTGGAAAACAGTTAAGCAGAAAATGTCTCAGATTAGATCCAATAGGATTTTCTAAAATATTTTAAAAGTTCCACTTTTAGGAAAAGTAAAATAAGGGTGTTCAATTTGTAAGTAAATGAAAATTTATATGAAAGAATGAACAAGTATAGAAATAAGTAAAGAAATATTTTAAAAAAGCATTTTGACCATGGACCCACATATGACAGAAAAGATACAGGACTGAATAGTGCTTGCCTCATTCACAGAATAGTCTTATTTTCTTTAAGGGGGGACTCTTGCATAAGTAAAGCGAACAAGATTTGGAACACAAAATACAGGCTTTGTGCTGTTATGGTAGTCGTGTAATGGAAATATACTCCACACACAACCAAGCTAAATGACTCCAGGATTCTAAATTATTTTGCACACTAATTAACCCAATTGTGAGCAGCTACAATGTGTCCCATTACACTAGAAAGTTCCAAGTGTCGTACTTAATGGGTTAAAGTGATCATAACATGGTGTGCTGGCCTCTTTTTCATGGGCCCTGAAAAAAATGCTGGTATCATCAGCGGAACTAAAGCTTTGCATTGTTTTAACATTTCACTCTCTGAATCTTCTTTTTGGAAACAAGGAAGAATCAAGAGAAAGAATCAAAGTGAAAAACTGAACTAGTTCAATACAATTCCATTTTGCCAAAACATTCCAAATGTTTTGTTTTAATTTCAGTGCAAAGCAAAACACATTTCAAAAGTTGTGAAATAGAATGGTTGTTCTCTGGCCTACTCTACTTTTGACTCCAACCTGGTACTGAGTATTATGCAGATCTATCCCCATGCTCACATGGAGCCCCATTGACATCAGTGGCACTCCATACAAATGTGGGTACCAGTGGTTCTCGGTGCAGGATCAGGGTCCTTATTTGCATATCAAATAATCAATTTTTAAATTTTAACATCTGACTCTTGGCAGTTTCCTGTACCTGCAACCTATCCAATTCAAAGTTCACAAGAGTTCTAACTTACTATTTTGTGAACTTTGAATTGGATAGGTTGCAGGTACAGGAAACTGCCAAGAGTCAGATGTTAAAATTTAAAAATTGACTATTTGATATGCAAATAAGGACCCTGATCCTGCACCGAGAACCATTGGTACCCACATAAGACATCAAGGGACAATGGTACCTTTCAAATCAGAAAGGGAACATGTTTTTTTTTTGACTTAAGAGTTCTAACTTACTATTTTAAGTAAAAAAAAAAACATGTTCCCTTTCTGATTTGAAAGATACCATTGTCCCTTGATGTCTTATAAGATTGAAGGTTTCCAGAGAAACCGTCAATGTCAGTGTAGGTGTAGAAATCCACTTTTACGTTTTTATTTATGGAACTAAGTATTTCTAAAACACATTTATTTGAATGCTTTCTTTAGAATAGTACATTAGTATATTTTAATTTACCTTGTATATTATTATATTTTAATTTCCATTGTGTTTTTGGTACCCCCAAGCATTTGGTGGTGCAGGATGTTTTGTGAAAAAATACTCTTCAGGTTCTGCTGTCTCTCTGTAATTGATTAGTGAAATTCCTTTTTAGAAGAATGACTACTTTTAAATCCATGATTGAGTCAACAGGCAGGTTAAAATGTTCCTCTACATGTTTATGTGTGTTACCGTTTCTGATGTCTGATTTGTGTGCATTTATCCTTTGTCATAGCAGCTCTCTGGTTTGGCCAATATAGCTGGCAGTGGGGCATTTCTGGCAGTTGATGGCTTATATCACATTAGCTGTACAGCTGTATAGCCCCTGATGTTGTGGCTTCTGTGGTTAGGTCCTCTGATAGAGACTGCAGATCTGGAATTCATCTACAACATAAAAAATAACAAATTGTCTGGTAGCACTTTATAGACTAACAAAACATGTAGATGGTACCATGAGCTTTCGTGGGCACAGCCCACTTCTTCAGATAACTGGAGTTATGAGTAGGGGATATGAAAACTCGAAATAAATAGGAGAAGGGAAAGGGGGGGGGAGGAGAGAATGATGCTCTGTCTGCCAGCATCATTCTCTTCCCCCCCCTCCTTTCCCTTCTCCTATTTATTTCAAGTTTTCATATCCCCTCCTCATAACTCCGGTCACCTGAAGAAGTGGGCTGTGCCCACAAAAGCTCATGATAGCATCTACATGTTTTGTTAGTCTATAAAGTGCAACCAGACCATTTGTTGTTTTTTTCTGTAACAGACTAACTCAGCTACCCCCTAAATCTACAACTTAGACACTATTACCCTGGGCTTGAATAAAGACATTAACTGGTTGGCGGATTACAAAGCCAATTTTGCCTGCCTTTAACATCTGCGTTTTCATATCAAAAGCTCTGAATGGGATACATCCAGCCCACTTAATTAGCCTCAGTAACATGGATCCTACAATTGACAGGTACTTCTTCTGCTGTTATATACATTATCTTGGTTTCTGTTATTTCCACTTCAATTCATCTGATGAAGTGGGTTTTACCCTTAAAAGTTCATGAGTCTATATATTTTTGTTAGTTTCTAAGGTGCCACAGGACTTTTAATTGTTTTTAAAGTTACAGACTAACATGGCTACCCCTGAGATTGATTTGCTGAGTTCACCATGCTGATATCATTGGTGCAGGTGGCTAGAAAATGTAATATACACATAAAGGTGCTCTAGTTCCATAGGTAGTATCATTATCACTGATATTATCATTATAATTCTGTCAGCACCTAAATTATTCTAGAATTTAAGAATGGTGTTAATTGTTCTGTAGTTTTGATCAGGGAAAATATTTTAATGTTCCCGTAGAAAAATAAACTATTCTTCCTTTTAATTTTAAATAAATTGTAAATGCTTAAAAACACACAAGGGTTTTTTTTTTTTTGCGGGGGAGGGAGGAAGAGAAGGGCTATTAGCAAACATCTCTCCTCTTTTATCAGGAAAAATTGGAAATGGTGGTTCTGAACAAGAAGTCTTCATTTGCTAGAGCAGACAGCTTTTGCTATTAGGATGCCTGGCCAAACAAAAACAATTGACTGCCAAAATTAGCTCCTTGGGACAATTTAGGAGCCTTTGAAGTGAACGGCTTTTTGAGCTGGAACTAAGCCCAGGTCTAGCTTCAAACCCAAGTTAAAATGACAAAGAGGAAATTTTCTGTGCTACTTACCCCCTCAGTGTAAGATTACTTTGGGTTGGCAGCTGTACTGTTTATCTTGTTATTTAAAGCTATTTCACTGGATACTCACAACTGAGTATTTAAACAACTGGCCCTGATCACGGTGACAGCAATTATGTATGCCCACATGTAGGCAAGACTTCACAGTTTGATAGGGTAAATAAATTCACTGATGACAATGCAGTTAGACCAATTAAAGATGTATATAAATACACTGAATAAATAGATCCATCACATTTGCAACAGAGGAAAAAATGTGGACATGTTTTTAGCAAAAAAAAGCCTAGTAATTTATTTACATAAACATAATTTACTTACATAAATATAGAGAGCTTAATTATGACTCTGCTCTGCTGGTGCACTAAAAGGAAGAAGTCACAGGAAGCTCTGCTCCAGCTTACCCTTGCATGCCTTGGCTCTGGAGTATGTGTGTATGTGTGTCTGTGGATGTGTGTCTGAGTGGCTGTGTGGGTGTGCACATCCGCTTATTGCCCCAAACAGGAGGTTTCTATAGTGCCTTATCATTTCTCTTCCTTTCCTATTCTTTATTGCTACTTAAAGCAGCCTAGGAACTACTCTAAGTTTGCTGACAGGGGATCATTGGAGTGTAGTACACATCTGGCCACATCCCATTCTGCCCCCACTAAACATCTGCCAGGAGAGTGGGTACCATAAAGATGACTTTATGTTTTCCTGTTAGAGCACCCCTGTATCCTTCTGTGCCATGGAAACAGCACAAAAAGAAAGGAGCTGGAGGCCAGGATCTGGCATTTAGCTCTGATGACAAAATAATTCATGACAACTCAGAGAAGGTGAAGTGAATACATCTGAATTTTAAACTATAAATTACATTTAAGCTACTTGGCAAAGTCTCAATTTAAAGATACATTTTTATTCTAACATGGGAGCAAATGTCTTTTATACATTCAGACTGTGCTCATGAAAAGCTATTTCTCTTAAATCAGTTGTTATATATGTATTGCATACCATATTAATATATATTACACATTGTTTTATATTTGAACGGTATTCCGCTTCACTCGTGGGATGTGTCCCATAACTCTTTGCCAAGCTGAAGTCAGCTTTGGTGCTAACAAAAATATGAAATCTGTCAAAATCAAGATACATTCATTCAATGTTTTAGTATAGTTACATTCAACCATTTTGGAATATAGTCCAAAACAGAGACAAAGTATGTAACATAACAATAAGTTAAGGAATTGTTACTAACTGATCGGTTGGATTTTAGTATTATACAGAGAGTTTTATACATTGTTATGCTATACTGTAAATATAGCTTTTTTAAATGTATATTTCCAAAGCACACAGCTTGTATGTATGATGAACATGCCATGAGGTAAGACCTGTTTCCCAGAAGGAGGGCCATTCATGTTTCCTTTTTGCATTGTACTGTTTTGTCTTTAGACAATACATTTGTCTAAGTTTGGTTATTTGGTCTCTTGAACATTTTTCAGAATACAAGTGTATTCAATCCATTGGCGGCTATACAATTAATCAACACAGTCAAAAGGCTCTTGCCATAAAAACTCAATAGCAATATGTAAGTAGGGCCATTTTCCAGATGGCATACCTGTGATTGATTTTCCAGCTGCATTTGCCATTTCCTGTGCATGTCTCTAACAGATATAATAGAAAATAGTGAAATAGACGGCCACATCCTCCCATCCAGTGAGGCCACTTTGCAAAGTATTGTTGGTGGATTCTGCCTATGAAGTCAGCGTGTCTAGCCCCGAGAGAATTGCCCCAATTAAAGGGGAATATTAAGTGACACAAAGAGGATGTACAGAATTCTACACAACCCGTCCCCCCAGCTGTTAATATGGGGACATGGAAGGAGGAAAAGAGGTATGGTCCACACTGTCTTTTAGCTTGCCAGTCCTTTGATGTTTCAGCTATTTATGACTGTTTTGCAGTTGGTCTACATTAGTGCACTGCTAGTCTGCTCTAATTTACGGCTGGGGTAGGTGCCACACCGAACAGTCAGAGGTAGTAAGATACAAAGGTAAGCTTCATGTAACTTTTGCATCACACTCTTCTGAATTTGTGCTGTGTGCACCTTGGCTGTAGCCAATGGGATCTGACCTGTATTCTCTACAGATTGGCCAGGAAGCAGGATGAGATCAGTTCAAAACTGTTCTTTTTTAAACCTCCAAACCAAATCAAGAAATCATTTTTCATTTTCAAACATACTGAACTCTGAATTATTTTACTGAGGGAAACTATAAGCTGCTGTAGTCAGACTGCTAAAGACTTGGGGACCTTTTCAATGTGTTGACTACTTGCTTGTCATGTCCATAGGTGATGAGCAAACAAGGGATTTTAAAAAAGGGGCAGCATATAGTCAGCTAGCAAAGAACTGATTCGGTGAGCAGACTCCTGTGATCACAATACAGACTTTGTCAAAAAATGTACAATTAATGTTCAAGTAGTTTATATTGAGGATGTTGTTGATAAAAATAAATTCCTAAGAAACTTTACATCTGATTGAGAGCAATTGGTACTTCTGGTTCAGCAACATTTTATAAAATGGCTTCAGAATTGAAATCCAAGATTTTAATTATATCTAATGTTCAAAACACATGATCCATTTTGCACACACAACTGACTGCACACAAATAACAGAATTTACAAGCAACTGCTCCCCTTTTTGAACAGAAATCATCTTTGCACATGTAAAATTTATCACTTGTATGAGCGAACTATCTGGAGAGATAAATCATGTTTGCATACATGCACAAATGGGTAGCTGTTTGAAGGGTGCTTGAAGATGGCCCCTCATATTTCCTAAGAAAATTTTTTATTAACAGTTTCTTTCAACCATAATATGGAGAGTACAGTGCATAAAAATGCATGTAATCAAAAATGGTCTCATCAAGCAATGTGTAATAGAGGTTGGAACAACAGTTAAGTATCAGCTTGAAAAAGGAAAGCCAATTACTTCAATCCAAAACAAAAGTAGGCAGAAAGCAACACTTTTTTACCTCCCAAATTTTTAGATGCTAAGACTAGATGGGACCATTATAATAATCTACTCTGACCTCCTGCTGTAGACCATAGAATTCCCTCCATAATTCTGCATTAAGCCCATAATTAACTATGAAGTGGACGGGCAGTTGCTGAACTTGGAATGGTATGGTTCATGGTGTGAACTTTGAATGTCCTTTGTTTGTGGTGATAAAAGTTCCACTTTTAAGGGAGTACCTCGATTACCATGACAGATTGAAACAACACCACATAATTTTGCTCCCAAGGTTAATTTTGTAACCTCTGCAATGAATAACCTCTTCCCTAGACTCATGATCCACAACAGCAAAGTTTTTTCTGAGCCAACCTGGGCAATCTACAAGACAGCCCCATAGATTACCACCACTGCTTAGCTTCCATTTTGAGTCAATATCCTGAAACATATCATGTCATTTATTTTTAAAGAAGAATTAGATCAAGAATATTGTTTAAAATAATCAGTGATACAGAACAATCCTTTCTATATAACTCTAGGTTTCCGTGTCTAAGTATATCTTTGACGTTAGTGCCTATGATAATAAAATTAGAGTTTTAAACCAAGCTGCCCTTATAAACCTCATACTTCTATAACAGCCACAGAGATTACTAACAAAGGAAGTAGATCAGAAGTAGGACTCTGTTATAAAAGTAAAATGTTGATCTAGCTAAGTTCTTGCTTTGTAAATTTATCAGTACTGGTTAACAGCATTTCCAACTAGTACAAGGGCTCCTGACATGACAAAATGAGTTTAACAACCCATTCTGTCAATACAACACAAATGTCATTTCAAGTGCTCAAAATCCACTAAGATACCCTAAAAAAGATTGATTTATCTGCTCCAATGTTTCTTTGGGGCAAACTTTTCTCACAACTGAAACCAATTAGTGGGCCTGGCACTTGTAGTGCAAAATGTAGGTCAGTGTCAAGTAATAAAAAAGTATTGACTTTTTTCTGTCTGTAAGCAGCATGAAAGGGGTGCCATGGCCTTGTCGTATATGAAAAGAGCTCCATTAATTTCACTTATTTCAAACAGGGCTGTCAAATACTAATGCTTCTATTGCACTTTTCACACAAAGTACATTGACACCAATCCTGGCCTCAGTGATACAAGTTTACAATATTTCAGCTAGTGAAAGGGGTCTGGACTATAATTTTTAATTCCCACTAGTACATTTAGGCACCTTAAGCAGCATTGCTCATCAGAGCTACTGAGAGATATGAGCTGGGACATTAATAAAGGCTCCCCACTTCTCATGGGTAGCAGGAACTATTTCTTGTGGACAGCCCCTGCAATTAATTAGCCAGGAAGTGCTAGGTGCAAATGCCTGACATAATAGTGTTTTCTGTGACTGGTGGGGACAGCAATTGTACTTTCTGATGTGGACGAATGTCCACAAACCAGAGATAGATCTCCTGTGACTTGAGGCTATAAAGTTTTAAAGCTAATGTGTTAACCAATTGGGTCACTTAAAATAGGCCATGCAAACAAAGGAATGCATTAGACACTGGACTTCATAGTGTCTGTGTGGTGATATTGACACTCAGGGCATCACAGTGCCTATTGGAAGTTCCTTCAAATGGTAGAATTTCACTGAAATACTTTACAGAATGTAGTGTGTACTCTCTTTGTTAGGAGGCTGATGCAGTGGGAAGGGGAAAAAGGCACTGGACATATCCCCAGGTCTTTGGAATGGCTAATATTCTAAACCAGGGCTACTCAACTTTGGAAGCCCCAGGGGCCACGATGATACTCACAGCACATGCCGAGGGTCACAACTTAAGTGTGGTTGCATGTACATGCAGATATATATGAAAATAAATAGCTTCTTTCACACTGATGGGCATGCATACAGTGGGGGAGGTCAAGTTACAGTGGGGAGGTCTAGGTTAGATATTAGGAAAAACTATTTCACTAAGAGGGTGGGGAAGCACTGGAATGGGTTACCTAGGGAGGGGGTAGAATCTCCACCCCTAGAGGTTTTTAGGTCTTGCCTTGATAAAGCCCTGGCTGAACTGATTTAGTTGAGATTGGTCCTGCTTTGGGCAGGGGGCTGGACTCGACCTCCTGAGGTGTCTTCCAGCGCTATGATTCTATGAATACAAAGATTAAGGCAAGACTATACAACACGCAGGCCCCATGTATGTCAGTTCTGCTGATACTAATAAAATGCAATATTTACCCAATTTCCACCCATAAGACAGCTCTTTTAATGAGCAATGACAGTCCAGGAATTTAACTACTAAAACACATATCAACAGAAGACTATTATATTCACTACTTTTTTGTTTTGGCTCCCACTCGCGGGCCACAAACAAACAGGCTGCGGGCTATATGCAGTCCATGGACCGCATGTTAGGTAGCCCTGTTCTAAACAATTCTTTCCTTTCTACAGTGAGTTCATCCAGGTGAGTGCAAGGAATGAAATCACAAATAGCTTCTGCCCAGGAACTCAAGTAAGGAAAGGGCCCCGCACCAGCGGAGCAACTTGTCACAATCCAGCCCACATATTGTGTTCCCCTATTCCTTGCAATGTTCATCCTTAACTGGCTGGTTTTTTTGCACTTAGACTTAATGGAAATTTCTGACAAGTTCCAAATGTGATGTCTAGTTAAATCCCTAATTACCTCCTACAAATGCAAACAACAACGACAGTGAACTGATTTTAAAAAATTGACTAATGTAGAGAGAAATTTTCAACTTACTTTACTGACTTTATAAGTGAAAATCTTACCTTTTGAATCAACTTGTCATTAGATCTTAAAATAAAAAGTGATATTGCCTAGCCATTACAAAAACCAATTTTATATTTTTCTGTATGACACTTTCATCAGGTAACTTTGTTCTACTTGTTGACAAGAAGCATATACAGTGATATGTTGCACAAAAATCAAGAAACTATTCTCACAGGAGGAAGTCCAGCAAAACTATTTTAATAGCCTTCAAACAGAGGGAGAAAACATTAATTGCTATTTAAATGTGCAACAAATATTTCATTATAATTATACTTAAATTTTGTTAAGTCTGAAAATGTTCACTGTTTAAATGTTTATTTACCACTTCTGGAGTTATAAACGAAAGAACCAAATGAAGGCAGCATTTGCTAAAATTATGAAAGGTTTCTAATTACTGCTGATGAATTTGAAAAAGGACTAATCTGGTAATGACATATGTCTAGATCCTTATTGTATGCTCTGCCTAGTGTGAGGGGGTAGAGAATCTGGAACAGCCTGGCAGGGGAGACTGTGACTCTGCCTCCATTATCTCCCTGCTGCTCTAGGGAGGAAGTACCCTTCCAGATCTATATCTGCACACTGCTCTTCCCTCTACCATAGCTATACTGTACTGGCTGATGTGTTGAAAATGGAGCCTTGGCTCTGCCCACTCCCTACCCTATCCTGTCCAATATACCTGCACAGGATGGAGGAGAGACATAGCAGCTCTGTGAAGCCTACTTTCCTCCCCATGCTACTAGCAATACTAGGTATACGTAGTCCATGCAGGAGAGTGAAAGGACATCCCTTTACTCTCATGCACAGCTTCAAGGGCCAAGCAATGGCTTGATAAAAGAGAGAGATGTTTTACATAAATGTGACTGCTTAAATCATTGCTTAATATTTCAAATTCTTTGGTAATGAACAAACACTTCTCATTAAAAACTGGGTATTTTACAGTAGTTGTATAGAGTGAGCAGTTTAAGTGGGCATTTCTGGATGTCCTTACTCAGTTTTTACAAAGCCTTCCTCAGGCAAACCAGCTGCCAGCTTCCATGGGAGTTTTGCCTGAGAAAGGACTGAGTAGAAACTGGGTAAGGACATCAAGACTTGGACTATGACATTATTTCCCATCAAATGCTGCCTCAAACTTACTCTGGAATCTGACAACAGTAGAGTACTTTTTTGGGGGGGGCTTGTGTAATCTCAGCAGTAATAATGATCTGTGGTCCAAATTTAGCCTTCACGACACCTGCAACCACCTGCATTCATTGGAGTTGTCGAAGTAAGTGCAAGTAAGAGTTGAATTTTGCCTTATAATTTGGTTAAAAAGACTTGCTGATATGGAAGTCAGGTTAGAACCTATCTAGCTCTTTCTCCCACATGTGTATGGGCTTTGCAGAGCTGTAAAAAGAAAAAAAACCTGTGTTTTTTTTTTTTATGAAATATATGCAGCTGTAACTCTGCATAACACAGGAAGCAGATTTATGGAAGAGGAAAATGGCATTTTTATATAGCCACTTATCAGGGTGGGGATGCTCTTTTTGGCAAATTCAGATCCCAACCTCAGCTTTAAAAGTGTAATATACTTCAGCACAATCTAAAAAGCAAACATTACCATGGACATGTCTTATACTTTCATATACATTATTAAAATATTCTGAGAAATTGCATTATCCAAACTTTTGTTCTGCCTGTGTCCAAACAGGCCTAATATCTATATCTGAACCAAATTTGCCAATAGATGATATTCCATTTTCTGAACTAATGTGGTCTTTTTTACAAGTAAATTAAATTAAGAAAGCAATGTGAATTTCTTCACAGGCTATTTCATACTTGGATACCCTTGAACTTTACTGAATCTGGGCTAAAAAACAAATGTGCAGGTGAACTAGTTTGATTGGTATTCAGAATCCCAGGAGGTACTTATTTGCTATTGTCATTCAAATCTCAATTTATTGCAGGCCACTTTCAAAAAGTATTTTTAAAAGGGAGTAGACATTTAGTAGCTGCATCTTAATTTATCTAAGGTGTATAAATGACATTTGTCAAATATGAAAACACACTGATGAATAATAAATAAACCTTTTATGAGGATATTAAGTCCAAGTGAGGTGGAACTATGCCTAACATTACACGCTTGTGCACATAGCAAAACACTGTTTTAAATCTTTTGATGAAAAGTGAGGGGGTGGGAAGGTAAACATAGACTTTGCATCCTTATCCTACTTCTTTGACCTGATGATCATTCACTTTCCAACTGCTGGCAATAGGATATGTACTAGAAAATAGTGAATTGATGAATATCTTGATTTATGGTATTTATAAGATGCTCTTTCATTGTCTAATCTGTTCAACCATAGTGTTCTCTTTCCAGCAGAAACCAAACAAGAGCCAGTTGTGCACTACCAAACCAGCCCACCACCAATGTTCCAGCTAAGCTGCGTGTCTGCATGGCCATGCACAAACAATTCTTCCCCGCCCACCTCCTCTGGAGAGCTGCGCAGCAGCACTTATGTGACAGGTGGCTGCTCTAGTGGTCAAGGCCGGCTGAGATGGCGTGGTGAGAGAACCACTGGGGCGGGGTGGGGGAGGAGGCCTTCTTTGGTGGCTGGGGCTGACAGGGAGGTGGGGCCTATTCTGGTGGCTGGGGCTGCCATGTGGAAGGGGCTTGTTTTGGTGGTTGGGGCTGGGAATGTGACCTGCAGCATGGGGAAGAGTGATGTCTATTCCGGTGGCCAGAAACAGGTCCTGCCGCATGGCTGGGGCTGGGGGTGGGCAGCGGGGTCTGCTCCGGCAGCCAGGAATGGGGCCTGCTGCAAGGCGGGGAGGGATTGTCTGCTCCGGTAGTCAGGAATGTGTTTGTGTTAATAAATTGGGTGCCATGATGACACACATCAAGTCGAGCACATCTGACCTCAATATTGGTGCACAAGCCAAAACTCACTCTGCTCATGGTTGGAAAATCTTAGAGGGAACACTGCCCAACACCATCCTGGACTACAGACAAAAAACATTTTTAATTGCCCCAATCAAGCTGTATCTGTCTTGACAGAACCATGTCAGCAGGAACCAAAGTGGAACAAATTCTGAAGTTATAATTCTAACCCAGAACCACTTTTAACCTTACAAGTAAAAGTCAGAACGATGTGAAACAATGGTCAGGTTAATCTGAAGTGGAATCTGACACTGAGCGGTGATTCCAGTTTGGCATTTTTGACATTGTTCTGGATCAGGTTTCTGGAAGCATGATGTGATTTTTTTAAGAAATCAAAGTTAGTTTTGAATTCAACAGGTTGTAGATACCTGCCTCTGGAACTTCGACTACATGCATCTGATGAAGTGGGTCTTTGCCCATGAAAGCTTATGCTCCAATAAATCTGTTAGTCTATAAGGTGCCACAGGACTCCTCGTCACGTTAACAGGTTGTAGGTAACTGATTTAATTACAGTAGGTTGAAGGTGTTCTAAATTGTACTTGTTTTTCATGCTAGCGGGTGTTTTGGATTCTAGTAGAGTGACGTTTTCAGTACTTCAGGTTATGGGTAATTCAAGCTTGGAACAGCTTAGATGAGTGTAAGGGCATGATGAGTGTAAGGGCACCCTCTGTGTGAACCCTGCTGCTGTGCACTGAATGTTCCCGACTAGTGTTTAATCAGCAGTACACAGAGTACACTAGAAAACTTCTAGGGTGTGTCTAGACTACAGGGTTTTGTCGACAAAAGTGACAGAACTCAGCAGTTTTGTCGATGGCGGTAAGCCTCATTCTATGAGGAATACTCAGAGTTCTGTCGACAGAAGGCGTTATTGCATCTACACCGTCCTTTGCGTCTCCACTCTCATGTCGACAAAGTGGCTTGCTTTGTCAACAGAACTGGATGTAGTCTAGACGCTCTTTGTCGACAAAAGCCTGTAGTCTAGACGTATCCCTATTGTGCAGCAGCGGCGTCTTCATGGACATTTAGTCTGTGGCATGCTAGAAGGCTGTAGATTGGGGTGGGCAATAATTTTTGACGGGGGGGGGGGCTCTCCAAGAATTTGGTAAGTGGTCAAGGGCTGCATTCTTTCATTATATTATTGAAGGAGGTGTGGGGGTTTGAGATGGAGGCTGGGTGCAGAAAGAAGCTTGGGGTAAGGAACTGGGATGTGGGATCTGGGAGGGAGTTTGGGTGAAGGAGGAGATTGTGACCTGGGGTAGCGGACTGAGGTGCAGGAAAGGGTGCAGGGCCTGAGAGGGGAGTGTGACCTGGGGTAGGGGTGCAGGAGTTTGGATTGTGACCACAGTTCCCTGTAGGGTGTGCGCTTGAGTGGCTGCACAAGAAGAAGTTAAGACCCACCCATCTTGTTAGCAGACCCATGCAGCAGCATGCCTGCAGCCCTGCACTAATTAGGTACTTCTTCCAGTGCCCCTGATGCTGTAGCTGGAAGTGGGAAAAGGTAAGCTGGTGGGCTTGGTGGGGGGAATAGAGGTGGACGAGAGTGGGGGGCTGCTTAGAAAAAGCCTGGTCAGCTGACCAGGCAGCTCTCCATTTCCCCCCCCCCCCCTTCCCTTCCCTCTCTCCGGCGGCAGCCCCATGTTTTGTTGGGCTGCTATAAAAAAAGCCTGGGCAGCTAGCAGCTCTCTGTCCCCTGCCCCTTCCCCCCTCTCCGGCGACAGCCCTGATTTGTCAGGCTGCTTTTAAAAAAGGCTCCTCTGCCCCCTCTCCTTTTCCCCCAGGTAATTCTAGCTGCTTGGCTTCTGTTCAGAGTGCAAGGCAGGACACACCCATAAAAGAAGAGAGAGCAATCTGGATCTGAGAATGAGACTGTGCTAACTTGGTGCTACAATGCTGAAGCTTGCAATCCACCCATGTTATTTCAGACACCACTTAGGTGCAGAAATAAAAATAAATGAATAAAATATGCAGAAGGATTTCATTCCTCAATTTTTCCACAGAACTGTACTACACCAGCTTTGAAGAATGAAAGATTTGCGATATGTAAACAACTGAAATATTAAAAAACCCTATTTCCTAGATAATAGAAAGCAATATGTTCACAAAAAGCGATGAGAAATGAGCCCAGTAAATAACATAATCTTTAATTTCAAGCATACAGTGTGAATGCTCTTGAGCAAATTTCTGAAAAAAGCAATGCTCAGTACAATATTTCTGAAAGCACTGAAAATGTCAACTATTCATTGTTTTTTAAGTTTGAACTGGAAGGATGGGGCATAAGAAGATGTACTCCAACTCCTTTTCCAGCCTTAGGGCTGGTCTATACTAACATGGTAAATCACTCTAACTTACCAAGTTCAGTTACATGAATAATGTATCTGAGTTGACGTTGTTAGGTACCCTTTTAGCTATCCTGCTATGTTGACAGGAGAGCATCTCCCAATTACTTCCCTCATACTTCTTGGGGAGGTGGAGTACACAAATTGATGGAAGATGCTAGTCCATCAATTTAGCATGTCTTCTTTAGACCGGGTAAATTGACACTCACTGCATGGATTGCAGCAGTACCAATCTACTGGCAAGTGAAGACATACCCTCAGTAACCACTCTTTATTCAGAACTGTTAAAATGTTTGAAACAAGATCTTATAATGGTAATATAAATGGAGGAGGAGGCAGCTAGATCAGAACTACTACTTAAATAAAAATTTCCTTTTTAAGAAATGTTCTCCATTTTTTCATATAATTACATTATCTTCTATTACTAGATTGATTTTTTCTAAACACAAAAAAAAGTTATGATACCCTCTGATTTTGAATTTGTCAATACTCTTTCAGGACCTGCAAGTAGTCTCTGTAAACCTGCCAGAGATTATGGATTAAGAACATAAATCTCAAACTCCCAGCATGTGGGCCATCCCTGGTAATCCCGAAAGCCACGTCCTTGTGGGACAGGGTGCCGTGGGGTAAGGGGAAAGAAAAGGGGTGGTTGTAAGGGGTGGGGATTGGAGAACAGGAATGGACAGCCCCCTCCCTCTTAGGACTCATGGGACTGATTTTGAAGCTACTCCAACCAGGAATGGCCTGTGGGCCAGGAGTTTGAGACCCCCTGATTAAAAACATGGATTAAGGGAAAAGTGTTTAACTGTACGTAGTTAAAGGCTCAAATACTAAGCAATGTAAGGCTATGTCTAGACTGCAGGCTTCTTTTGGAAGAAGCTTTTCCAGAAGAGATCTTCCAGAAAAACTTCTTCCGAGAGAGAGTGTCCACACTGCAAAAGAGCATCAAAAAAGTGATCTGCTTTTTCGAAAGATAGCTTCCACACTGAATGGATACTATCTCGCATTTGTTACTCAAAAAACTCCCACTGGAGACCACCCACATTTACACTAATATGGATTTATTCATTGAGGAATTAACACTCCACTATATGCACTACATGGTTAAACTGAAGAGGATAGAGCTGCCACTAAAGGTTTAAACTAAGGGGGAACCAGCTATCTCTCTCACACACAAATAAACACACACACACACATCTTCATTCATTCACTCATTCACGCATATTCATTCCTGCCCTCAGGCACTCACACACTTACACAAGCATATGGGTTGGAGAAGGAGCGAAGGCTTGTTGGTTCTGGAGGGTCTGTCTGCTCATCATGGTTGGGGAGCTGGTAAGAAAAGAAAGAGGAGCTTCTCAGAAAGAGGGTTTCTGCCACGTGATCTCTCCTTTTATTGTCTCTGTACAACTCCTGTGATTCATCCACATTTGTCATCAGGGAGCATGCCCAGACTTCCCTTGATCCAGCAGAGCAGCAGTCTCCTTTGTTTGCTCAGCCTTGATAGGCGGAAGCTTTTGTGCAACAGCATTTCAGCTGTGATTACTATGGATGGAGTGGCCACCAGGGCACTTGTGCTTTTTCCTCTTTCTTCTTCTTTTGAAAGAACTCCTTCTTCCCCGTCCACACACGCCTTTTTCCAAAAGAGCTCTTTTGGACAAAGGCTTCTTCCTCGTAGAATGAGGATTACCAATGTCAGAAAACTCCCTCTATTCTTTCGATTTTCTTTCAGAAGAACGCGATTGCAGTGTGGATGTAACTGAAGTTTCTTCGGAAAAACGACGGTTTTATTTGTTTTAAACCTGCTGCCCCTTAGTTTCATTTGGTGGCCCCTAGTTCTTATATTATGGGAACAAGTAAATAACTTTTCCTTATTCATTTTCTCCACACCACTCGTGATTTTATATACCTCTATCATATGCCCACTTAGTCTCCTCTTTTCCAAGCTGAAAAGTCCTAGTCTCTTTAATCTCTCCTCATATGGGACCCATTCCAAACCCCTAATCATTTTAGCTGCCCTTCTCTGTACCTTTTCTAATGCCAGTGTATCTTTTTTGAGATGAGGAGACCACACCTGTACGCAGTTTTCAAGATGTGGGCATTCCATGGATTTATATAAGGGCAATAAGATCTTCTCTGTCTTATTCTCTTTCCCTTTATAAATGATTCCTAACATCCTGTTTGCTTTTTTGACTGCGCTCATACTGCGTAGATGTCTTCAGAGAACTATCCATGATGACTCCAAGATCTCTTTCCTGATTAGCTGTAGCTAAACTAGCCCCATCATATTATATGTATAGTTGGGCTTATTTTTTCCAATGTGCATTACTTTACATTTATCCACATTAAATTTCATTTGCCATTTTGTTGCCCAATCACTTAGTTCGGTGAGATCTTTTTGAAGTTCTTCACAGTCTGCTTTGGTCTGCACTACCCTGAGCAGTTTGGTATTATCTGCAAACTTTTCCACCTCACTGTTTACCCCTTTCTCCAGATCATTTATGAATAAGTTGAATAGAATTGGTCCGAGGACTGACCCTTGGGGAACACCACTAGTTACCCCTCTCCATTTTGAAAATTTACCATTTATTCCTACCCTTTGTTTCCTGTCTTTTAACTAGTTCTCAGTCCATGAAAGGATCTTCCCTCTTATCCCATGACATCTTAATTTACGTAAGAGCCTTTGGTGAGGGACCTTGTCAAAGGCTTTCTGGAAATCTAAGTATACTATATCTACTGGATCCCCATTGTCCACATGTTTGTTGACCCCTTCAAAGAACTCTAATAGATTAGTAAGACATGATTTCCCTTTATAGAAACCATGTTGACTTTTGCCCAACTAATTATGTTTTTCTATGTGTCTGACAATTTTATTCTTTACTATTGTTTCAACTAATTTGCCTGGTACTGACATCAGACTTACAGGTCTGTAATTGCCGGGATCGCCTCTAGAGCCCTTTTTAAATATTGGCGTTACATTAGCTATCTTCCAGTCGTTGGGTACAGAAGCTGATTTAAAGGATAGGTTACAAACCATAGTTAATAGTTCCGCAATTTCACATTTGAGTTCTTTTAGAACTCTTGGGTAAATGCCATCCGGTCCCGGTGACTTGTTACTGTTAAGTTTATCAATTAATTCCAAAACCTCCTCTAATGACACTTCAATCTGTGACAAGTCCTCGGATTTGTCACCTAAAAGAATGGCTCAGGTTTGGGAATCTCCCTAACATCCTCAGCCGTGAAGATTGAAGCAAAGAACTCATTTAGTTTCTCCGCAATGACTTTACTGTCTTTAAGTGCTCCTTTTGTATCTTGATCATCCAGGGGCCCCACTGGTTGTTTAGCAGGTTTCCTGCTTCTGATGTACTTAAAAAACATTTTGTTATTACCTTTGGAGTTTTTGGCTAGCTGTTCTTCAAACTCCTTTTTGGCTTTTCTTATTACATTTTTACACTTAATTTGGCAGTGTTTATGCTCCTTTCCATTTACCTCACTAAGATTTGACTTCCACTTTTTAAAAGATGCCTTTTTATCGCTCACTGCTTCTTTTACATGGTTGTTAAGCCATGGTGGCACTTTTTAAATTCTTCTACTATGTTTTTTAATTTGGGGTATACATTTAAGTTGGGCCTCTATTATGGTGTCTTTGAAAAGTATCCATGCAGCTTGCAGGGATTTTACTTTAGTCACTGTACCTTTTAATTTCTGTTTAACTAACCTCCTCATTTTTGCATAGTTCCCCTTTTTGAAATTAAATGCCACAGTGTTGGGATGCTGAGGTGTTCTTCCCACCACAGGAATGTTAAATGTTATTATATTATGGTCACTATTTCCAAGCGGTCCTGTTATAGTTACCTCTTGGACCAGATTCCTGCGGGCCACTGAGGACTAAATCGAGAATTGCCTCTCCCCTTGTGGGTTCCTGTACCAGCTGCTCCAAGAAGCAGTTGTTTAAGGTATCAAGAGATTTTGTCTCTGCATCTCGTCCTGAGGTGACATGTACCCAGTCAATATGGGGATAGTTGAAATGCCCCACTATTATTGAGTTATTTATTTTGATAGCCTCTCTAATCTCCCTTAGC